>CM033642.1:130136076-130273850 GCA_019512145.1 Engystomops pustulosus
TAGCCCTAGAATCTACGATTAAGGGTTGACATGTGATAATTCTTTCACACAATACGGCAGCAGTCATGTACATCAACAAGCAAAACCTCAATGCACATTGCAAATCAGCTTTTTTGTTGGGCAGAGAAGAATTAATCTTCTGTTTCAGCAGTACATTTGAAGGGGAAAGACAATGGGGCACATTTACTTACACCCCATCGAGACCAGAGGCGCGTATCTGAACAGGATCCGGTCCGGATGGGGGGCGACTTTAAGATGGTAGTTCCTCCGCCGGTCCACCAGGTGGCGCTGCTGCAGCGCGAAAATAATCTTAACGCCCCGGAATGCACCATCCCATAGAAGTGAGCGCTCCCCAAGCGACACATTTTCGGTTTTTTAAATGCGGCGGTTTTTTCGAATACGTCGGGTTTTCGTGCGGCCACGCCCCCCCCGATTTCTGTCGGCGCACATGCCGGCCCCGATGCGCCACAATCCGATCGCGGTGCGCCAAAAACCCGGGGCAATTCATGTACAAGCGCGGCAAATCGGAAATCTATCCCCTTCGGGGTTCAGGTAAAACGTCGGGAAGGAAAACGCGAATCGGGCCCTTAGTAAATGACCCCCAATGTTGTAGCATATTTTTTGAGCAGAAAATCCCTAAGCAAAGTCTGTTTTTCAGACTTTAACCCCTTAACCACATGGCCCTTTTTTGTTTTTGCATTTACATTTTTCACTCCCTACCATGTGGGCCTGGATTTTATGGATTTCACTGTGCGCTCCAAATGACATGTCTACTTTATTTTTTGGGTCGGTGTAATTACGGGGATAACAAATTTGTATAGGTTTTATAATGTTTGCATACATCATATATTCTGGTGCTAATAACTTTTTCATATTTTGAAACAAGTAATTTCCTTCAGGACTAAGTTAAAATAAAAAATTGACTTATATGAGAAAGACATTATTAAGGGCAAGAAAAGTAAATGTTCCAGAGACAAAACTGACTATGACAAAGGCAGAGTATATACCGTATTTTTCGGCCTATAAGGCGCACCAAAAATCCTTTAATTTTCTCAGAAATCAAAGGTGCGCCTTATAGGCCAGTGCGCCTTATATATGAACTTATACAGAAATGTACTACAGACAAGATGTACTGTACATTTACCAGTGTTTAATAGCTCCAACCCCAGAAATTTCCTGCACCTTCCCACACAGTATACAGGGTCCCTAGCTCCTGAAGTGCCCTGGCACCACAACAAACATTGTGCCCACCCTGCCCTCCCCTAGCAGGGAGAGACCGGAGCTGCCATAGTGCAGACCACGAGGCAATCATCATCATCATCAGTAAACAATCCCCCATACCTGACAGCCCTGTAACAGGGGAAAGAGAAGGAGCCACAGGGATAACACCCTGGCTGAGGAGGGAAGGGGCAGAGGGAGACCGCTTAACCCCTGCTGCATCACCCTGCATTAACCCCCAGCAGCCATACCTCTGAGATCGGAGCTCTCTGACACGCTGAAGACAAGTTTCCTGGGAAGTGTAGCTGGCTAGAACTGTGCACAGGTCTGCCACCTGCTGGTCATTTTTAGGTACTGCTTTTGATCCTGCGCCTTGTATATGAACCTAGATGTCTTATCAGGCATTTATTAGAGGTGCGCCTTATACTCCTTTTTGCCTTAAAGGCCGCAAAATACGCTAAGAGGAACCACAAAGGTAACAGGAGCCGATTTCGTCCATGCAGTAACAATGTTGGAACCAGTTAGTGATTAGTGATTTTTTGTCATCAGATACAAGTGAGCAGATGTCCCAGGATGAAAGCACACAGGCTGAGAACAAAAAGAGGGGACCCTGACACCATGATTGGTCACCATCCTATAAAAGAGACAGACCTGCATGAGGCAAAAAACCGACCCCAGGTGATTTGCAGGTTGTGAATCTGTCCTCTCTTTTTCTTCCATGAATACCTTAAATAAATTTGAACTAACCAAGGACATACATTTGTTTTGAAGGCAATTAATTTTCAAATTACTTTACCATGAACCTTCATTGATTGACGTCTTACCAGACAAAGACAGACAGGTCCTGAGAGATCCTTTGGATGTACTTGATGAAAATGATGTCTCACCAACAGGTAGGCGCTTCTTTCCCAGAAGAGCCTCCTCTCAAAAATCACCTAATTTCAAACTTTTTACAGCAATCCAAATTTTTTTTGATCGAGTGATAGCCGAGATCAAAAAGCCAAGGATAGACAAGAATGAAATGAAAAACTTGTTTAAACAGGAAAGACAAGCACTTACCAAGCTATGCAATAATAAAGACTTCTTGATAAAAGAAGCTGATAAGGGGTGGAAATATTATGATCTGACAAGTGGAACTGTACATTAAAGAGGCCAAACAGCAGCTTTGTAATAGAATGTTCTATGTAATTTTACCATCTAATCCTACACAGGTCTTCAAAGGCAAAATTGATGGAATACTTACCCTGGTTCTTTCTTGTGGTATCCTGACGAAAAAAGAGGTTGCATATCTGATGGTTGATGCACCCACCATGCCAACTTTTTACATGCTACCAAAGATACATAAGTCGCTGAATGAACCATCAGGTAGGCCAATTGTTTCCGGGATAGGTGGCCTGAATGAAAGATTATGCACTTATATAGACTTCTTTTTACAACCTTTAGTATTGAAATTTCCTTCATACGCACAGGATACCACCCACTTGATTCAGCGGTTGGAAGCTTTGATACCTCCAACAAATTCCCTCCTGGCCACTTTGGACATAGATCATTGTACACCTTTATTGGACACCAGGTGGGTACTGAAGCTGTGGCATACTTATTGGACAAGGAAAGCTCACTTGACTTGATTTCTTTGTCTTGAATTTACTAACGTTGATCCTGCATCAGAATTACTTTATCTTTGATAGCATGTTCTACAAACGGATATTGGGTACGGCCATGGGTGCACGCTGTGGTCCTTCTTATGCCAACCTATTTTTAGGTTGGTGGGAGGAGCGGGTGGTGTACCGATCAGTGGTATTTAAATTCAATGTGGCGGGTAGGTTCGGCTACATTGACTGTATCCTGTTAATCTGGACTGGTACATAAGAGGACTATCAGCTCTTTATTGATTCTTTAAATCTTAATCCCTGAACTATTCATTTGAGATCTAAGATAGCTGAACACTCTGTTGAATTTTTAGATCTTAATATCAGGATCACAGGAGGTACCTTAACCACAACTATCTACAGGAAGGAAAGAGCGACTAACAGTTTGCTTTCATTTACAAGCTTCCATTCAAGGCACCTGAGGGAAGGAATTCTGGTGGGCCAATTCTCGCACATCAAACACAACTGTAGCAATACAGAGGACTTTAACATACATGCAACAGACCTCACAGCAAGATTTAAAGCACACAGTTACCCCAAGAGGGTGATTTCAAGAGCATTCACTTGGGCAAGAGACAGTGATAGACAATCACTACTAACCCCCACGAATTTGAACCACCACCAATAAACCACGTCTTGTTACTACCTTCAACAACCAGTGGTCAGACATTGATTGTATCTTAGAAAATAACCCCGAATGGTGGCTTGTTGAGCTCGGAACATAAAAGACATTTTTTCATCAAGTCATTTCCAGCGACCTTCAGTACCCCTTGGTAGGGGCCAACTACTAAAGGGTTGGAGATTGTTCCATCTGTGAACGTATTTTGATTACCTGTCAATGTGTACATCTAGATAACCAGTCTACTTTTAGATTGAAGGACTACACAAACTGCAAATCAAGGACCTATCAAAAGTGGTCTGCCTATGTTGGTTAACATATTTCACTACAGCAGGGGTATCTCTGGGAATTTTCATTGGAGGAAGTTCTTTATTTATAACAATCTTAATGTGTTGCACACTTGGCTCCTAGGAGCTAACAACGGCTCAGGACCGGTCCACAAACAGTCCCACAATTAAAACAAAAGAAAGAGAAAAATTACTCTGACCGGAGCTCCAACAATCCTTTATAAATTCTTTATGAATCCAACACGGTATATTGCTTCTACGCCCCCGGAAGAAGCTGTGTAGGCGAAACCCAGGGTCGGGTGGACATGTGTGACTGGCGTCCTGCTTATGTCTAGATATGGGCATTTTTACAAACGTTTTGTGAGTATATTTTTTAATAAAATTTTAAACTACAAAGAATATACTACACTATCCGTTTGCGTATCTCTTCTAGTGAAATTGTCTTAAAGAGAGATGGCAATGAAGGAGGATTAGGAAACGCGATGGAGTTGGTCTGAATGGAGACCTATTCTTGTCAGAAACCTGTGGAGACGTGCAATACTCATTGAAAAAGATCGATGCGTCAAGCAATATACCGTGTTGGATTCATAAAGAATTTATAAAGGATTGTTGGAGCTCCGGTCAGAGTAATTTTTCAAGTTCTTTATTTGTCTTCATTGCCTCCGAACTCAGTCTCCACCGCTGTTCGGATCAATGGTCCGATAAGCAAGCCCAGGGGTCCCCAAACTTTACATAGGGGGTTGTTCATTGTCCCTCTCAGACCGTTAGAGGGTCGGACTAAAGTTTAAAAATAAATAGCGGTACATGTGACCGCATCCGTAATACACTGGGCCCCCCTCCATTAATTATTATTGGTGCTCGAGCTGACGTTTTCGGCTGAATCGAGCACTATACAGTGATGGGCAGGAGCTGTCGGAGGCCGCAGGGGCCCGGCGCTGGCCATAGTTTGGGGACCCCTGAGCAAGCCTCTCGAGTTAGATATACATTTAATTATCTTTAATATTTTTATTACTTTATGTATTATTGTTCCTCAAATGACTATCATTATTACTGTTTTGTTAATACTATTTAAAATTAATGATTTATAGAAATGGTACCTTTTAGGGATGTGCTCACCCCCAGATCAGCCGCAGCGATGTGCGTTCTCCTTTTCTAACAAGCATCGGTTATGCATGGCTGGATTTACTATAGAGTATGTGTACATATATAAGGTGTAAGGTTGAGCATAGCACATGTTTTTTTTGTATATATGTGTAAAAATTGAGCCAAATTTAGCCAGCTGCGCCTGTTAACGCCATCTTTTTGTATTTGTCTTTATTTACACAATTATATCTGAAGTTTGCTTATTGACAGACTACCTGTGACAGCTATACCATAGTATTGATTGAAGTGCACGCGCTCTGTGCCAATTTCTCACTTTGCAGGCATGTACTAGCGGTTTGTGTCGCATCAATATACAATTTTCTGGCACATGCGTAGTAGAGCTTCCTCTCTCTCCATGACGTAATAATCGACACACAAGCCGATACACAGACACACTGCACTACTTCTGCATTTTGGAACGCACGCTGATACTATGCACCATTTTCTGCAGGCCTGGGTTATTTAGCACTTGCTACAATAATCTACTGGATTCATTGTGATATACACTGATTGATTTGACATTGTCCCAGGCTGAACAGGTACAAGCTTGCTACTATATGGCTGTAATAGATGTAATGGGGCAGGTTTACTTACCCGGTCCATTCGCGATCCAGCGGCGCGTTCTCTGCGTTGGATTCGGGTCTGGCCGGGATTTATTAAGGTAGTTCCTCCGCCGTCCACCAGGTGGTGCCGCTACGCTGAAAAGCATCGGAAGGCACTGGAGTTCACCGGCTCGGGCAGAGTGGAGGTAAGTGCAAGCTCCGCGACAGATTTTTTTGTTTTAAACGCGCGTTTTTTCCGAATCCGTCGGGTTTTCGTTCGGCCATGCCCCCGATTTCCGTCACGTGCATGCCAGCGCCGATGCGCCACAATCCGATCGCGTGCACCAAAATCCCGGGGGCAATTCAGGGAGAATCGGCGCAAATCGGAAATATTCGGGTAACACGTCGGGAAAACGCGAATCGGGCCCTTAGTAAATGACCCCCATTGTGTTACTTGATGTTATTGTGTTATTGAGTTACTTATTATAGGAGCTCTCTGGATTGATTGTAGATGCCCTGAAGTGCTTTTTTTAAACTGTTTTTAATCAATGAACTGTATTTTTGCTTACATCCTGTCAGTTTGTGTAGCCCAACTTTGGGGATTTTGCACTTTATGTTCTATGAACACAACGATAATTAATTAATTAGGGGGTGCTTTATGTAATATGTTCAAGGGATGCCATATATATAATAAATTGGGGGTTCTTTACTCTATATAATTCATTCTAGGGAACTATATACAGGCAGTCCCCGGGTGGGGAGTGAAAAATGAAAATGCTAAAAACGAAAAAGGGCCACGTCCCTAAGGGGTTAAGCTTATAAGAACAGATTACACTCTACAAATGTGTGGACTTTTCTGACTGCAACATTTTATAATCTACAGGAGTGAGCACCTTGCTGTCCATAAGAGATTATACTCTACAGGGGAGAAGAAATGGTGCTATCTGTGAATAGCTGTGTCCTGTATGGTGATTCTGCTGGGGTAACAAGCATTGACTTCAGTTTCTGAGTAGATTATCAGTAGCATTTTTACTTTTCTTTGGAATGAATCCCATGATTACTAGTTTAAGTGGAATTTTGTTATGTTTTCATCGGAATACTATTGTGCAATGTTTGGAGTGTCGTAGCAGCACTTCAGTTCAGGACGGTTCATCTCACTGCATTGTCTCTCACATTAGGTAAAACATATCCCCATCTTACTTGCTCTTTGAGGCCATTCTTTTCCTGGTAAAAAGCTTCATAGAGAGGGTGCTAGCTGCTCCCTCAAGAGAGAATGCACGGTCCTGCTTCAATAATACTGTTAATAAGATTATTTGTTGATGCTATTGGATATAGAATTAAGGAAGTCAATAATGGAAAACAACTATGAGTCATTGGAGAATTGAGCCTGCCACAAACTGAGGGAAAGTAAGCAGCCTGTGAGCGGATATCCAAAGAAAATGCTCCAAAGAGGCTTAGTGCTGGTGCTGTGTTCAGCTGCACAGTTAATGGGGCACATTTACTAAAGGCTTTGCACCACACTTTAGTCAGACTGTTCATGTTCTTCATTGCCAAAATGGCTTGCTTAGGTATTTAATAAGTGTGTGCGCTGCAATTATGTCGTACGTGACCCTCTTGTGGTTCAGCTGCGCTGGCTTTCATGCGTCATAAATTAGGTGCGTGATCTTAGTGAATCGCAGCACACAGCATTATAGACTGACAATGCACTTTCAGTGAACTCGAGTGACCTTGTAAAGTAAATGTGCCCCAATGTGTGAGAAAGGATATGGACAAACTCCTGCAAACTTTCCTCTCCTTTTAATGTAGTCAGAACCTTAGGAGGTAACACCCCCACTTCATGCTAGAAATGTCACTGATGGTACTTTATAAGGATATGATATTTACAAGTAAAAGTTGTATGGTTCTTTGTAGGAACAAGAAGCCCTTGTGTAGGTCAAGGTACTCAACAACTATCCGAACATGACTTGAAAGCTCCACAAAAGCTGGATGACAAACATAATGTTAGGGTCAGTCAATGTTATGCATATAGTAGGTAACTTGCCACAAGATGGACCCCACTGACCATTAAAACTTATATTGATTAAGAGAGATGATCTCACTGATCTTTTACTCTTCGTATGAGAAAACACCCCTTACCATTAAAGAGAGAGAACACCACTGACCTTTAAAACTTACATTCTACATTGCCTTCCTGTTCCAAACTGTAAACACACAGAAAAAGACAAGACAACCAGAGAATGGTTGCCATAATTGGGTCAAAGCCGAGAGGACAAACACAGTACAAAATCACAAGGCAAGCACAAGGTCATCATTGCGTGACCACGAGGACCACATTGCATGACCACAAGGGCCACCAGTCAGGCGTGGCCAACAGATATTTGGTTCCAGCAAAACCAGGGTGCTAGGTTTTGAGAATTACATTTTTCCGTGTTTTTGTAGGTTAACAGAATTTGAGAACTAGTAAGCAGCAAATATCAACAACAGTGATCACAAGCCCTGGGGGCAAGATTTTTTCAGGAGCAACCTCTTACTGTTGCTGTTAAAAGCACTGTGAGACGGGACATCTGCCTTGACTTTTTTAGTACTAGGACGGTAGGAAACAATGAAATTAAAACCAGTAAAGAACAATGCCCAGCAAGCTTGTCTAGGACCGACAGCTGGCATTAAAAGGTTTTTAAGCAGCCCCCGAGTGAATCCCATAGCGGCCCCTCAGACCAAGTTGGCATTGCCACGTGCGGCCTCCCCAGCAATATCGGCTGCCTTTGATGGTGCGTTAATGTTTTAACAGCATTTCTACTGTATTATATAGAGTCATCATGCGGTTGGTCGGGACAGAGTTGCTGTGATCTCCTGGAGTCATTTCTCCTTTCCCCCAGTAGGGTTAGGATCTGGTCTCGCCAATTCGTTGGTCGTTTCAGGTTCCCAGTTTGGACTATTGTCCATTTAGATTGCAAGTTCTGTTGCACAGTTACAGAGTGTATTTGTGTGTGTTGTTTGTCTGTCTAGGTTTTGTGTTCCGTGTTGTTTTGTTCTTGTGTGTTCCCTAGTAATTCCTTTCCATTCCCTTCAGTGTTTCGGGCTGTGATACTATCACAACAAACATGTCTACCTTGAGTTTCTGCTCCTATAATGTAAGAGGCCTTAATAACCCTAGCAAGAGGGGTCAGATTATGTACCACTTACACAGACAGCGGATCTTAGTCAAATGACAGATACAATGACAAATGACATCACTCCACGAGTCTTATCCATTAAGCCAAGGGAATGTCCATAGCTTTCCAACACTCCTTCTCTTCCCAGATTATAGGCACCTGATCAGACTTGGAGGTCAGATCTCTTTTTCTGAAGGTCAACTGGGCGGGGAAAGTGATCACTTTTGCTAACTTATATTTCTCCAAACACAGGCCAAGTCTTGTTTGGGTTGAAGGCGTTGAGAGGCCTGCATGACTTTCCGGATGGCTCCCTGATAGTACTGGGTGGAGATTTCAACCTGCCCCTGGATGCAGACTTGGACACCAGGATTCAATCATGGCATCTCAATGACAATTTGCTGCAGGAAGTGGTGGAGATTAAGCATGTAATTGCTTTTTTCCCTGGATAGGGATGATGTCACGCTTCAGTGGTTGTCCCTGAAGTATTGTATCAAGAGCTTTTTTCAAAAAAGCGAGGACCCACAGAGGTCTTAAAGGCGGACTTGGCGGCCACTAGACACTGATGGACGCTGGCTCTCTAGGGCCCTCCATCCGAAACTACCTGCCACTAATGATTGATCCCTGAGTTTGCCAACTAAGGGGGTTATTCACTCCCCTACAGCCATTGTGTCCGAATTTCAATCTTTTCATGAACAGCTATACAATCAGAGGGTGGATAGGACTGCATCCTGTCCCCACTACTATAAATATTGGCAATGGATGTAGCCCCTAGTTAATACTATCAGAACTAATGGGGGCATCATGGGGATGTCGCTGGGAGTCTTACTCGCACAATGTCAGTCTTTGTGAACAAGCTGCTGCTGTATGTCACCAACCCCAATACCAGCTTCTCTTCAGAGTGTGTGAAGATTTCACAATTTATGCATCTGATATTGGTGGTGTACGGGTTGCTGCTTGGCAACATTATGGCGGGGGACGGATAGGTTTCCAGGGCTCTTGGGAGGTGGCCTGTCAGCAGGAATTCTCAGATGGGGAGTGGTTGAGAGCTATGTCCTTCCCCCACAAGGCCTCAAGTCTATTCCAGGAAACAAGCTGTTTTTGCCCTCCACGACCACATAACCTCGTCCTCAACCCCTTGCCAGTCTAATATTGCTATCTTGTCTATGTGCCATGAAGCATACAAAAAGGTGCAAAAAAGGCACTTTGTCATGGCAGTTAGGTGGAAGTCTGACTCAATATCTACCAGGATGATGCGGGCAACCGAAATGGCTTATATAGTGAGAAAGGAAGAACTGGTGGTATTGGATGAATTCAGATTGGATGCGGCCCACAGGTTCCATCTTAGGTGGCTCCCATGGGCATTGTTTAGGGACTCCCCAGAGTTTGTCGCATGGATCTCAGGGCATTAAAACGTGGGTCATAAGTGATACACTGCTCCCAGTGATACACTGATACACTTCCCCTCTTCCTCCCCACCACCTCTCTTGTTTGTCGGTGTCTGCATACTTTGTCTAGTGGATGTTGTATTGGTTGTCTGTCTGGTCCCAGTTTTCTTATGGGTTCATTGTAATTTCTGCAATGGGTGATCTCCAGCAGCCAGGCCTGTGGCCCAGGCCTCATCCAGGTCTCACAAGATATAAATATTGACAAGATCTTCATGCTAAATTGTGTGAGCGATTATCCAGAGATGCATTCATATTTGTCTTTAATGTTTAATCTAAATGATGTTATTATCTTGCAATAAAACTTTATTTAACATAAATATCATAGGTTCTTATGATCAGAAATCACGGTGTTTTGTTCCCTTAAGGAAGTGTTTTCATTACTCGAACGATCACTTGATGCCTAAAAGTTGACTTGAAGAGCTTTAAAGCGGTATTCTCGCGAAGTCAAGTTTCTTATATTTACTCAGGATAACAAAATAACACATTCTCTAATTCACTGTTATTAACAAAAATACAGCATGTCAGGAACCTGGCTGCTCGCTGACTGGATCTGACTTAGGTTCAGGAAGGGATAATGCCGAGTCGCATGGGACTGTGCATTGACAGCTCTTCACTATCCAAGAACCTGAGTGATATAGCTGCCACCACTTGTCATATATAGGCTGGCTTGACACCTAAAATATTTTATGCACCAATATTAGATTACAGTTACAACAGTTACAACAGTTACAACAGTTAAGCAAATAATGTAGGTAACGTCTCCTCAGAGTGATGGAATAGTTGGAACACAAGAAGGTTCTAATTAAATGGACGTTTAATATCAAAAAGACAGTGCTTACAAATAAAAAGGGTCATTATACAAAAAGGGCGACACGTTAAACAGACATAAACATACAATGCAAAAAATAACAGTTTGGTAAAATAAAAGAAAACAGAACTTAATACATTACGTGATGCTTCAAGTCTGGTGCCTGGGGAAGCAGGAAGGCCTGATCAAACTGTCTACCTGGGACCCTCTAAGAATGACAATTTTTAGATGGAGACTTTAATCTCAATATATTCTAAGATTCTCTGACCAGCCCACCTGCTTGTGATGACACCAGGAGGCCTGGCATATGATAATTGCCTTTTATCACAAAGAGGTGTAAACAAACCTTGTATGCCTCTGAATCTTTCTTGGATGATATCTTACCCTGTGGGCATCCTAAACACTTGGTTGTAATTCCAGCTTTTTCCTCATAAGAACCTGCACGTATACATGCTATGCATGATGAGTTTAATGGTAATAGTTTAGGGCTTATGTAATTGCTCCCTGTTGTAGTGAAGCCACCTCTTCGCTGTTGACATATTTGCTGCAGAAGTCTACCTGTAGTTATATGGGGATATTGGTGAAATTTAAATATGGATTATACCCCATATTCCTTTCATGTGTAAATCCGGATGGGGACCTTTACACCATCACATATGGTTGACCTAGTGTAAGGATGTAGAAGGGCTCTTCTTCCCCCTCCATTAATTTTTTGAGGGGGACTGGGTGATTACTGTTTGTGATATATTGCCCTAGCGTGGGCCTGTGTTTACATAAGAATTGCAGACATGCTATTCTCTCATGATTTCGATCTTATATAAGAGATATAATTCCAACCTGTCTCTATCAGTCCTGGTGTACTCAGCTGCCTTATACACAACCCTGTAACTTCTGATTTAGGGTCGGGGGGCCACCATCTTGGATTTCTGTGTGAAGCCATGCTGCTAAGATTTCTGTCTCTCTCTGCTCTGTGCCTGTAGCCCTGCACCCCTGCAGTCTGGAGCTCACAGACATTCACTGAATCACTTCCTGCCAGCAAGCATAACATCGTGAGGAAAGAGAAGATGCAAACTACAAGCAGATAAGTTATCCGGGGAAGGCGGAGGCAGGCACACATATGTGAGAACAGAGATGTAGCAGTGGTGACAGTGTAAAGGTCTGTCAGCCTCTGTCTGTCATTCCTCTGTGTAATAGGCATCTCATCATCTCTGATCTGTCTCATCTCTCTCTATATGTGTTGATGTGTTAGTACAATGTGAGAAGCCAGATGAAAATCTATATACACCTATACCCTGATAATCTGACCACATTGTCAGTTCACAGAACTAGATGGATCATAATGTGTCTGCTCAGAGAGTTCACGCCCAGATCCTGGAATTTTGCACTGACCAGCCTACGGAGTGATTGGAGCTAAAACAACAATAAAACTGAGTAAAATTGTAAAGTAAGGGGTTAAAATTATCTTTATTGTGTTAACATCACTAAGGGATTGAGATTTGAGAATTTTTTTTCGTCAGAAAACCCTTTTAAGCATGGTACGGTGTTCCAAGTTCTCTATAGCCATGACTTTAAGTGGATCCAGGCAGGAAGAATCATGGGTGATGAAAGTTAATTTTTAAATTCCAAACAAACATTTGGACAATTGAGCAAACACCAAGTCTTGATGTAATCTTAAAAGTACATTTCTGACCACATGAGTGGCCTAGTTTGTTGAGACAAAAAGAATATCCTCCAAATAAACCACTATGTTTTAATCCAGGAGATCACAAAAATGTAGATAACAAATTGCTTAAACACTGCATTACACAACCCAACGGGCCTCACCAAGTTTTCACAGTGACCTTCTGGGGTATTGAATGCAGTCTTTAACTCTGCTCTTAGGAAATAAATAAAGAAACGGAGAGCAACAAACAGCGTCTATTCTAGCTTTATGTCTGTGGATAATTTAGACATGGTTTGTTCCAATGAATGGGACCAGGATGTCCAATCCAGATATCTTTAACTGACTGAGAAAGTTCAATGTCACACCTCAACTGCATGGAACTGCATGCAATACTCTTCCGCAGAGTGTTTGCCTTGTTGGAGGTGGGATTTCACATGTGGTTGATGATCTAGCTCAGAAAAAGTGATAAATGGCCCCAAAAAATTCAATCAAGGATTATTATTTCTTCACTCCTGGAGGAAGTTTCAATGCGGAGCACAGGATTCACCTGCAAAAGGGAGATAATTATTACTGCCATCTGAGCTTGGGAGGCAAGAGGATCTACCTAAAAAATACAATAAATATGAATCCCAGAAAGTTTCAAACTTCGGAGCCTGAGAAATGAATCATGAGCAACATTTTACCTTATGCTGCTGGACCACAAGAAGTGCTGCAACAGCTTTGGTCTGATTTCGTGAAATAGCATGCATCTGATTTGCCAACTCATAAACCTGGTCTGCCAAACAAGATCACAAGATCTGGAATGGTGGCCATACAGAACCAGACCAGGAGAAGATGTTAAAGGGAACCCGTCACCAATATTTTCACAAATACAGGTAGTGACAGGTTCCTATAGAGCTCTTGTAACTATCTGACACCCTGCTTGTAGCTAAAAATTATGCCCCTGAGATTCCCATATATTGAACTTTATAGTTTTACCTGGTAACTAAGCATGGCTACAGCGAGTCCAGGTGGGCGTGGCCTCCTCAGGCTAAGTCCAGCAGCTTCTCTCCATCTCTATTGCTGTATGCTGCTATAATGTCATGTGACCGGGGTGACATCATCACAGGTCCTATAGCTTTTGTAGCATTAGAAACTGTAAACTAGCATATTTTATCACATGAAATCACAGCAGCCTGCATGGACAGGAGTAGAAGTCCATGGAGGCTGCTTTGATTGTTTTATGTGGTCAGATATGTACATGGGGTAGAGTTTTCATATTAAGTCGCTTAAGGACCTTTGATGATGTCACCCTGGTCACATGACATTAGGCCACGCCCCCTGGACTCGCTCCAAAGCTGCATAGATACCAGGCAAGATTATAACTTTGATTTTATGGGGATTTGAGGGAAACTACTTTTAGCTACAAGCAGATAGTTACTAGAGCTCTATAGGAACCTGCCACTACCTGTATTTGTGAAAATAGTGGTGACAGGTTCCCTTTAAGCCCTCCTATAATGTTATGCATGGTCTGGGAACAGACTGGAGACACAGACAGAGAACACATAGACTAAACCCCCGTTCTAGCTGTCCCTGTCTACTTGCCTTGCCCACCTGAGGCGTCGAGTAGGCAACTAGTCACAGTCCTATTCCTCCGTGCCAAAGTACCAACACAGAGACAAACACAAGACAAATAGAAAGAAGAATGGCCGCCAAAATTGGTTCAAAGCCAAGAGGACAAATGCAGTACAAAATCATAAGGCATATGGTTATAGAATACAGGCAAAGGGTAAGAGATTTCATAATACAAAAGACAGTGTAAAGAGGAGCTAAATTCATACCTAATTACTTGGTGACAAATTGTTCCATTCTTAATGTGCTCTATAAGTGTTCCATAAACATAGTATAATTGATGTATAACACAATTTAACTCACCACGCTGGGTCAGGGAACAAAGAATGGCTATCACAGCGTTTAGCCAAATCAACTGCACATATCCCGAGTGTCGGACTTAGTGCACACCCATGAGTGATGTAAGAGACCACATGACCATCATAAAGTCTGGTACATTCACAAATACTATGCAACCCCGCAGCAGCTTACAGTGAATAAAATATATATCCCCCTAGTGCACAGCAGGGTTCATAAAATAATGGGGGATAGACTTATCAACCATTCAAGAACACAGTGTCAGCAGAGGGGTACTCTAACTATATGCCAGATATATACAAAAACGAAGGGGTTCCACATTCACTCACTAAAGGCAAAAAAGAAATAACAGTAAGAGCATTCTTTCCATTCCACGGCTTGTGAGACGTAATTTGACTCTCAAGTGAATTGAAGTGTTCATGTGTAGTGACTTCTACAATATTAAGGAAATTAAGTATTAGTGTGACAATAATCTGTAGTTTAATATTCTTAAAAAGACAATGTATATAAGCACTGACAATTTACGGATTATACCTCGATCACAATACTACTATTCTAATGGATGCCCATTCCTAAACAACATTAGTAATTCTAAACTCAATACTTAGACCCCTTGGTTTCAATGTATCCAGTATATAAATCCATTGTAACTCTTTCCTACACAAAGTACATGACCTATCTCCCCCCAACCTATGTGGTGGCACATGGTCAATAATTCTCATCTTCAGTTGAGATTTTTTATGTTCTGTCTCTGTAAAATGTTCAGAGACTGGTAAGTCTCTTGTCTCTAATAGATTGTCGACGGCTGTTGAGTCTAGTTTTGAACTCGCATGTGGTCTCTCCCATATAATCGACAAGAGCACTCAAGCAAATATATCAGAAATGAAGAATTGCAGGTCAAAAAATGTCTAAATTACGTGCCTGTACAAGGGTTGCTAAAAATATTCCCCTTGACTATATATTAGCAATTACTATCCCACACATGGTTAACATCCCTTCCTGACAGTCACCAGAAATGTCTGTGTGGTCCTTTTCTCTGATCCTAGATTACAATGAACCAACTGGCCCTACAAATAGGCCTACATTATGAAAATAAAGGAGAATCAGAGACAATCCCCTATTTCTAAGGCCACTCAGAAGATTGGGCCAATCTTTTTGTATAATCTGTGACATTGTGCTGCTGGATTTACAGTAAGTTGAAATCTTATTAGTTGAAATATTCCTAGAGGAGGGAATACGTGTCTCATGGTTCACCCTCTCCCTGTGTTTTCTAAGAATCTGAGATGGATACCCTCTGGATTTGAATTTCATCCAACCTGTAATTCACAATCCTTTCATCAACTACTATACGTTTCACCCAGTGCATCTATATGGTAATGATCCTACAATGCACCTTGGAAGGATTGTTTTTTATCTGTTCCTATAATATGAATATCAGTGATAATATTCTTATTTACCAATGACACCCAAATCACATGAAGAAACACATCATTGGCCAAACTGGATAAACTTAACAGTTATGTAGCATCCCCTATCTGCAACACAAAAACATCATCTATGTATCGCCACCACCTTAAAACATTAAAATGGTGGGGGCAATGTTCGTGTATGTGGGGACAGTTTTCGATCCCATTATGGCGCCTTGAAATTGTATGAAAAGAAAGTAATTGCATGTCAAGATTATATCAAGTAACGACAACAGGAACTCTTGACACTCTTTAGAAAAAAAGGATGTGACCAAAAACCTCCTAACCAAATCTATTTTTCTTTTATGATCAATGGAGCTATAAATACTCGTTATATCAAAAGAGACCAATATCACATCCTTATCTTCAGATAATTTTACAGATTATTGGAAGTATCCTTTAGATAAGATAATGCTGATATAGCATACTTTCTTATAGGAGTATTCCCAGGAAGACAAGATTCTCAAATTTACTCAGGTTAACAAAATAACACATTCTCTATTTCACTGCCATTAACAAATACAGCATTTGACAAATATAATCACTATCAGTCTGGGTGTTTACAATTTAGGTTGTCTTAGTATCCGAATGTAAATCTACTGACTATGGTCAGATACTTCTCATGAATAGCTTCTTTTGTTTGCACGACTGGGGAAGCAGCATTGTGCAGAGGTTTACAAGCTACAGACAAGATAAGGTTTTTATAGAAGAGCTGACTGTGTGTTATATTTGAAACAGTAGAGCTGACTCTTTGTGTTATAGGTCAGATAGCAGAGCTGGAGTGTGTCACTGTGTCTTATATCCATCTCATGACTCTGATCTCTCATGTATCTTTTTCAATGTGGTAGATGCTAGTAGAATGTTCAGAAGCTAAATAAAAGTGTAGCTAAACCCTGTACCCTGATAATCTAAGCACAGCATGTCATAGCACAGAGGAATCATGAAGTATCAGCTTGGAGAGTCCCCGCCGACACTGACCACCACTGAGTTAAAGGAGCCAAAACAGCAATAAAACTGTAAATTAAGGGGGTTAAAATTATGTTTATTGTATAAACATTACCAGAGGATTAAAATTTGAGAACTTTCCTTTGTGTGCAAACCCCTTTAATATCCTATCCAGTAAGATGGCCATGTTGTTAAAAATAGAGCCTGAGCTCAAGGCGTCCAGGAAGTTTAGAATTTTCGGTAATATATGTAGAACCAGATTTTTAGGCGCTTCTACCATCAAGAAGTTTTTTCTCTATAGAGATTCTAAGTTCCACCAGGACATGTTTGTAAATATTGGTATCTGACAACTGTCTTTCTATCTCCTCTACATTGCCCATGACGACAATCGCCCCATCTTTGTCGGCGGGTTGATCAGACTGTCATCATGAGAAAGTTCCTCTCATATTGGGATATTTATAATATTCCCTGCCATATGCTCTCAATTCCTCTATATCATGTTTAACAGCCAAACTAAAGTATCTATATCTGAATCAGTCACATTTGAATTAAACATGTTTAACAGCCAAACTAAAAGTATCTATATCTGAATCAGTCACATTTGAATTAAATTTACTGTTCTTAAAAAGTTGTAAATTAGTAAGGGATAATTCAGTCATCTTCACATTACTCATAGGATTCTGCTCAGCGAACCAAACCGTAAGTCTGATAGACCTAAAGAGATTTTGAAGATCCAGTTCCAATTGAAACCAGTCAGTGTATTTTCAAGACAAAATGATAGCCCCATATTCAAAGCCTTAATTCATACCTCAGTACAGTCTTTGGATGAAATGTTCACAATCAAGTCCTCTTCTCACCGTGATTCCTGATTTACGTAAATGGTATTGTAGCGGTCACACAGACGACAGAAGGTATCTGGGAGTACACGGAAGGAGGAGTCTGTGGACCAGTGAACCCTCTGGACCACCGTGGGAGATGGAGAGAGTACTAGCCGCAACTTGGGACCAGAGTCGCGAAGCGAGATGGTCTTGCTGTGGCGGGGTGCCACAGGTCTTTCCACGGGTGCGACTAATACCCGCAGTGGCAGCCATGGATTACAGGGATGTAGGACACAGTCCGAGCCTGGGATGACAGCAGGAAAGCGGCTTGACAGGATGAGCTGGAACTCACGGCAGGCAAGCAGACAGCCGCTGGCACAGGACCCAGGCGGGCAGGAACGGAGAGGTCCTTGGAGGAGAGTTGGTGGCTTGGAGACGTCTGGGAAAGCTGGAACACGGGAGCCACCAGGAGCATCTGGGAACACTGGAACAGGAGACATGGAGGCTTCTGGAAATGCTGGAGGAACACGGAGGCATCTGGAAACGCTGGAAGACACTTCAACAGGAACCGAAACTTGGAAGTTCCGTTAGAATGCTGTAGATCCGGCCAGGAAGGAAGGGTGGTGCCGGATTATAAAGGCTGATCCGCATTAGCTAGCGCCAATCAGGAGGGTGCTGACCCTTTAAGGCTGGGAGAGAGGGCGGGCGTGCGCCTTAGTAGCGGGAGCGCTCGGCCTCAGCAACAGGAGCAAAGATGCGGCCTAGTCGGGAAATAGGCTCGTGGAGAGGTAAGTCCGGGCCGGGGAGCGCAGCGCCACACCGGGGGCACGGATCGCGGGTGCATCTGTGACAGGTATCTTTGGGTTCGGAGCCTTTTCTCCACCAATGGTGCTGCTTGCCACCCCTCCTAATGCGTCTTCTTCTGGATACGGAAACAAAAGAGCCTTCTCTAAAAATGAAGCTGTGTCAGTAGGAGATTGTAAATCACTGTTATGTATTTTCTGTTTCTTAAGGGTGCTCTTTTGAATCTGTCTTGTATTATTGGGTTTTTCCATTTACCAGCCAAATATTTTCCCTGAGAGGTAATCTTTGTAAGCACAGTGCCACTTCCTGCGTTTAGTCTCTTCCTATCTCTTCCTGTTCCTTCAGAATTATTATCCTTCAGAAGGTATTAGAAAGACCAGTTCTATATTTATTCAAATCCTCTGAAGACCTAAAAGATTTAAGCATATTTTCGGCTGTTAATCGTAACAACCCATAGAATAAAAGTAAATAATTATTGAACCCGCACGATGAACGCCGTTAAAAAAAAACTGTTAAAAACCCACCAAAAATTATGATTTTTACCTATTGAATCCCACAAAAAATGCAATAAAAACTGATCAAAAAAACATATGTACTCCAGAATGATACTGTTACAAAGTATAACATGCCCCGCAAAAAACAAGCCATCAAACAGAATTTTTTCCCTACATTTGGTTATATTTGGCAAATTTAGTAAAATGTAAGAAAAAATATTCATGTATGGTATCCTCATAGTCGTACAGACCCATAGAATAAAGATAACTTCATTATTAGGCTATACGTGAACACGAAACAAAGGTTAAAATCCAGTACAGAATTGATCCTTTTCTACTCCTGCCGTCAAAAAAACATCCCTAAATTTTCAACAATAGGGGATACCAACCCCAAAAAGGGTAGCACTGGAAAAAGCATCTTATCCCACAAAAAAAATGCCATCACATGGCCCCAATAACGAAAAAGCAAAAATGTTATAGCCTTTAAGGGCTTAACGGGATTTGCATTAAGAACATATCTATTTAGAATAGCTGAAAAAATATAATAATCATTCTCATTAATCCTTTGCTTCTCTTTACCAGTAGCTGAACTGCCCTTTTTGGTTCACCGATAATGTTAATGGACACCTGTCATCAGGTCTGTGTCACTTGTCCTGTCACCTCTACCTGTTGGAGCAGATCACAAGGATCCCATCCCAGCCTTTATCTAGTTATTTCATACATTAATCATTGTAAAATCATCTATTCTTTATTATGTAAATGAGGCTGGTCACATGGTCAGAGGCAGTGATGTCACCCCTGTTCCCCCTCCCCTCTCCTCCCCCTGCTCATGTCTGTGTGTGTAATGTATAGTAAAGCATGGCTAGTGTGTGTGTTGCATCTGCTGACATGCTGCATCTTCCTAATATACAGGTGAGAGACACAGACATGAGCTACACATGAATCTAAAGGTGCATGGTTCCAAAGGTACGAGAAGCACCCGAGCCCACAGAATACCTATCCTGGTCTTCTGATGGACACAAATCCACTTTCTGCGACCCTGTCCGGACATAAGTCCAAGGGGTGCATCTTGGGGATAAGGTGGTACTCCTCAAGTAATCCTTTAGCGGAGCCATTATTGCACCTTGCAACTAGCCACAATAATGATGACAATGCCCCTTAAATATAGCATAATCGACCTCTATACCCCATCAGGACCCAATATTGAGACATAATGAACTGGTGAGAGAGTGACGCTTCTTCAACGTGAGATTACGGTGTGGTGCTCATTGTGGAGTGAAATAAACATCTATAAATAAAGGAAAGAAAAATAAGAATTAATCGGCTTGAATCATAATATATGAACACACAAATAATAACAAGTAAATAATAACTTAATAACACCAATGTATTTCTGAAGAGGATGATAGAGCCAAAATTTACCACTAAAATGAAGTACAACATATGGGGAAAAAAAGAATCTCAGAATCACTTTGATAAGTAACAGTTATAACCATATAAAGAGACGCAAGTCAGAATCCAAAAAATGGGACTAAGTCTTAAGCTAAAAAATGGCTACATCCTTAAGGAGTTAACGTTTACACTCTACAAGAGAGGATCCCCTATTAACATTACAGCTTTAATTCTATAAGAGAGAGGACACCACTGACCATTACAGCTTACATTCTTTTTTTTTAAATTTTCTTAATTTAAACAAATATAATATACAAAATACAGAAAGACAATATTCATAATTACCATAATAACCGTAAACATGCCTAATATTTACATTCCATTACAATTTTCCTACATATTTTGAACTTCTCACGTTTGGGATACTATATAAGAAAAATTACTTGTTGTTCATTTGATCTTTTCTAATGCATCAATCCATTCATCCAAAGATAGATCTACTACTTCCCTCTTCCATTTTTCATATACTGCTGGGGGATTCTTTTCATCACATAAAGCCTTATATATTTTTGCCATAAGTCCCTTTTGTCCAAACTTGGAACTAAGAGTTTTTAGTAAGGGATGCTGCACTTCTCAATTTCACCACCAACTAGCATAGATCCAAAAGCATATCTCAGTTGTGCATATAATAGCCAGTCTTTACTACTCAATTCAAAACTCAGTGATAACTCCTCCAAGGGTTTCAGCCCATTCACCCCCTTTATCTGGTGCACATAAAGGACACCTTTCTCATGCCAAAATTTATATCCCTCAATAGGTGCCAAAGTCCAATCTCCCCATAAAAGTGTTACGCGTAAAAAATTTTTCCATTCTAGTTCTATTTGTACCTTATCCCCCACCCATTGCATCAATTTAAATAAAGTGAAATTGATTTTAAATTCCTCCCTAACCATTACCCTTGACTCAAGCAAACTCCATACGCCAAACCCTTTTAAGTGATTATATCTTTCCCCCAGTAGTAAATATTATCTCACAAAACAAAAGCAATGCACAAAAAATAGGCCAACAATCAAGAAGAATGGTGAATATATATATTATATATATATATTATATATTATATCCCCCACGTATACCTACACCCTACACCAACCAGCTCCAACGAACACACCACTGGACACCCACGCCACCCTACGAGTTGCATGTGGTCCAAAAAAACGTGACTATTTTATTCCAGACGTGCGTGCAAGTATTCAGCTCCCAAAGCCTGAGCCTTGTAAAGCAAAGGCTGTAATACCGCAGGGTACAATTTAGACAAGCATTAAAGGAAGTGACATCATTTGTCTTTAGAAACAACAGGTGCAAAGTTACAATCATATACAGCGTTGAAAATAATATTCTTATGAGATCAAAAATATGACATAGGTGCTGTCAACTGTGCAGTCGTATGACCGGCTATAGTCGCCTGCAAATCACCACAAGAAAGGGACTATAGCGGGTCCATCGCGGCGTCCTGTACCGATGACTGCGCATGACAGTAACATGACGGTACACGTTGGAGATGATCACCGTGATCGAAGTGAACGTGAGCGGGAGAGAGAGAGGGTACCTTCGGCCGGACTACGAGAATGCATCACAATAACTTCATGACGCCGGCAGTCCACTAATGGATATGGGAAACAAGAAAGGGGGCCCTTAAAGGTGTAGTGGGAAATATATCCCACGTGCTTCTACACTAGTGTACAAGGTGGCAGTAGGTTCACAAAGTACGAGAAGCACCGTAACCAAAGAATCACCTATCCCTGGTTTCTGGTGGGACAAAAATCCACTTTCTAGCGAACCTGTACCGGAATCATTAAGTCCAAAGGGTGCATCTTGCGGATAAGGTGGTACTCATCAAAGTAATCACTTAGGAGCGGAGCCATTATCGCACCTTGCAAAATAGCACAAATAATGATAATCACAATGCCCTTAAATATAGCATAATCGACCTTATACCATCAGGGACCCAGTATGAGAAATAGATAATAAACTGGTGAGAGAGTGACGCTTCTTCCAATCGTGAGATTACAGGTAGTGTGATCAATGTGGAGTCAGATAAACCTTCTATAATGCTAAGGGGGGAAAGAGAAAAAAAATTAATCGGCTGACTC
Source organism: Engystomops pustulosus (assembly GCA_019512145.1). Classification (NCBI taxonomy): domain Eukaryota; kingdom Metazoa; phylum Chordata; class Amphibia; order Anura; family Leptodactylidae; genus Engystomops; species Engystomops pustulosus. Next base: position 130,158,580 of record CM033642.1, read on the forward strand.
AAATATAAGCAACGACATACAATAATAACAAGTAAATAATAACAAAATACCACCAATGTATTCTGAAGAGGAGATAGGGTCGTATCTTCGGGACACCTATGGAGTCAAACCAGTCCTGAGTGTCACATCGGGGTCTGAACTCTAGATTGAGCCTCTAGGTCCTAAGGTATGGTTAATCTATGGATCCACTCATTTCTTTTAGTAGTGTAGCCTTGGGACTCTATAGCACTAGTCTCAGTGGGTGGGGAATGGTCTATTATACGAACCTTCACAGTTGAAATATATCTATGCTTGGACTCCACAAAGGATCTCACAGAGAACGGTAAGCCAATACACTATTTCTCGTATCGATTGCGCCTGTGATTGTTTAATACTCAGTTTGTCAATTCAGTAATGGTTTCCCACGTACCAAAAACCACAAGGGGCATTAAAGTAGGTAGAATACATAGATGAGCTACACGGTCAGAGTACGGTTTGTGGTTATTGATCTGTTGTTTTTTCGTAATTTTTATGTTTTTGTTGTTTCTTTTTTTTTTTTTTTTTTTTTTTTTTTATTTTTGTTTTTTTTTTTTTTTTGTTTTATGTTATTTTATTATCTTTTGTTTTTTTTTTTTATTTTTGTTGTTTTTTTTTGTGCCTGATAGAATTATTCTCTTATCAGTGCATTATGTCGGTAAATTTGCTGCCTTTTAACAATCATTCTCATATTTACACAGTTAAGGCAGGGAAAACACACCCTTTGGTGGAAGGGATCGAAATGTCGTGTTATTTTTCTTAAGCCGTACCCAGATGATCTACCAGGTCACTTCTTTTAAATTTCTCAGTCGTCTAAATGAAATAGCGCGGTTCTTGAAACATGGGAAGGGTGTTTAAGACCATTTTTAAGAATAGCCAATGTTTCTAAGAATGCTGGAGACAGCATGACTAGTCAGAGAATGTGGAGAAAAGGTAAGTCTGTTGCGTGGAAGTCTCTCATTTCTCTGGCTAAGGTGTCCTTCTATCCTTTGTTAGTCCCGTATTTGTGTTGGGTGAGTCAAGATATTGAGGGGGGAAACCCTTTGTCGGAACTTACCCTCCATTCTCGCCCAACCTATCATGTAGTTGTGGTAGCATTATCCAGAGCCTCCTGACACGCAAACATTTGAAATATGGTAGGAACCTAATCATACGTCTAGGATGGCAGCTATCAAATTTCAATAAATTATTCATGTCAGTTTTCTCCTTGCCAAACAGGTCTGTAGAAAAGCATTGTCAGTCAGGGATACCTTGACATCAAGACAAGTACATCTCAATCTGGACACAATGTGGTAAATTTTACAGTAGGGTCAATCTCATTAGAAACAGATAAAAGTCATCCACCTCGATTCTGTACCTATCCAACTTGCAAAAGATATCATCTTATACGCACCATCTGAGAACCTTATCAAAATGGCGCGCTGTATAGATGAATTTCTCCTCCAAGTAACGCATATAAATGTTAGCGTAGGTCGGCGCTACGTTTGAACCCATTGCCGTACCCTGGATTTGAACAAAAAATTGGTCTCTAAAGAGAAAATAATTGCAGGTCAGAATGATCCATAGTAAGTTAAGCATAAACTGATTACAGTCATCTGAAAAGTAGGGAGAGATGGATAGGAAATGTTTAACTGCATCGGTACCCCTCTCGTGATCAATCGAAGTGTACAAGCTTGTAACATCGAATGAGACTAGATGTAGTTCGCTATTGTTTGCTAAGTCAATATCGCCCAATTTTGTGAGGAAATCAGAAGTATCTTTCACATAGGATGTAGCTTCCGTGGAAAATCTCCTAAGTAATTTATCTAAAAAAATAGCAGCATTGCTAAAAATTGACCCAGTTCCAGACACAATAGGTCGGCCCGGTGGGTTATCTAGCCTCTTGTGTATCTTTGGGAGAATGTACAGCACAGGGGTCCTAGGAAATTCTACTAGCAGAAACTTCTTGGTTTCCTCATCTATTATCCCCCCTGTGACTGCTGATTCAACCAGATTTTTAAGCTTTCTTTCGATCCCGAACCTAGGGTCAGATGAAACCTGTCGGTACACTTGAGTATCCATAAGCTGTCTCTCAACTTCGGCTATGTAGGCGACCTTGTCCATGACGACGATCGCACCCCCTTTGTCGGCTGGTTTGATGATCAAACTGTCGTCATGGACAAGGGTCTCCAGTGCCTCAATTTCGTCCTTCTTCATATTAGGATGTCTGAACTCCGCAATCCCTTTCGAGCGAAGTGACTCAAGATCACGTTTTACTGCAATAACAAACGTATCTATGGCAGGTTCATTGGTACTTGGAACAAATTTACTTTTGGAAGATAGTTGTAAATCTTTGTAAGACAATTCAGATATTTTTGGTTGTACACTCGGTATATAATCTGTAAAATGTACTTTCAATTTAATAGACCTAATAAAGGCCTGCAAGTCCAGTTCCATTTGAAACCAGTCAATATGTTTCTTAGGACAAAAAGATAAGCCCTTATTTAACAATCTAAGTTGTACCTCAGTTAAAGGTTTTGAAGAAATGTTCACTACTAGGTCTTTTTCTTTAGGTTGCGGTTTCTGGTAGTCGTCACGGTCACCGGAAGCTTGGCACTGGGTGATCTTTCTCCTCTGATGGCGTCTACCGCCTCTCCTCGTTGGTCTTCGCCTGGGTCTAGGATTTGTGGAGCACCCTCCAAAAAAGAAGAAGAAGAACCGTTGTCTACCGAGGATTTAGATTTACTATTTTGTCTCTTACGTTTTTTGTCAATTCCTTTAGGTTGGTGGCCGTTAGATTTATGGTCATTAAACTGCCAGTTATAGACTTTGCCCATCTGGTAATCCTCCATGTCTCTGTGCCATTTTCGTCTCTTGACCTCCTCCTGCTCATTCTGAAATTTGGACAACATTTTAGTAAGAGTAGACACATGTTTCACATATTCATCTTCAGGCAAAAGTGTTTTTAAATCATCATCAATCCTAGAAACACGTTCGGAAACTATCTGTATTTCTTGATGCAAAAAATCCAAATTAAGTAAGATCACGTCTCTTGCATATTGGTTTGAGAGTTGTATAAAGCGAGTACAAAATACGTCATTGTTGGAAAAGAGATTGGGCCCCATGGTGGAACGCATGCCCCTTGGAATCCGATTAGTTTTATAGTATTCTCCTAACGTGGCTTTATGTAGTTTCAAGACCACCAACCTCCTAGAGTCCGCTTTGTGCTTCCTCCTCAGATCCTTCCCCGATGGTACGCTCAGGAAAGCTGTGTCCTCCTCTAGATCACGTAGAATCCGACTCCTGTCCTCTTCAGAAAAACAAAAGACACCGGGAACAATAGTACCGGAATTATCCATGTTTAAAAAATAGAAATGAGTAACAAAACAATAAAAGATAGGTGCCAGCTACGAGATCAGTTGTAGATAATAAAAAAGAAAATATAGCAGCACTCAAAAAATGAAAGATATTAATGAGAGTGTTTGAGACAGACGGTCACTTGAATGAGAGTCCTCTAGACAGTCACTGAAAGAGACTGCCCGAGACAGACAGTGTCAGTGACAGAGACAGTCAAATCTTGGTAAGAAGAACACCCTGTGCTTCTACTGTGGGAACTCCTCATTTCATCCAGTCCTGTCCTATCAGACCTCCAGAGTAGAAGCACAGCACCTAGATGATAATCGAGGAGGTCACTTAGCTGCCCAGGTATTTCAGAAACCCCAAATGAGGTCACCTGTTGTTGGTTCCTTGACTAAGAATAAGATGTCAGACAAGGCCATTGTTGATTCTGCGGCCATGGATATCGAGAACATCAGTCTTGAATATTGTGGTTTGCAAAACCCTGAACCTGTGTCTGTTGTGGCTCCTAAGGTTGATATTGCAGCATCTAATGATTGTACTAAGGTTCTTCGGTTCCCAGAGAATGTCATGTGGAATCACCTGCTCCTCTGCCGGTCAGGCTAAGCCATGACTTTTGTCATGAATTTGCCTTCTTCTCAGGGAAGGACAGTAATGTGGGTGGTTGTTGACCTCATCTCTTAAATGTGTAATTTCTTTCCACTAGAGAAGTTGCTTAATGCCAAGGAATTTGCCACTCTGTTCATTGACAATGTTCTTAAACTGCATGGGGTACCTGAGTCTGTTATTTTTGATCAGGGGATTCTAGAGATGGCCGAATGTTTCAAAATTCTATTTGACCAGGTTCGCCAAATTTTTCGAAAAAAATGTGATTCAACTGAAGCAAATCAAGACAATTCACATAAAAAACAGGTATTTCCTGGCTGCAGAGAGCCTCTAGGGCTTTGTAGAACGTTGTGCCATGCTAAAATATGCATAGGGAGCGTGGTTTGGTCTTCAAACAATGCTGTGTTTTAGTATGACACGCACATGACAGCCGCCGCTTTTTCCACTCCTCAATTCCATGGGTACTTACAGGGGCCAACTTGACCAAATAAGTGAAGCAGCCTGACAAGGTGACGTCTGTGCCAGCTTGAAAGGACTGAGCTGAGGGCCAATATCCCACTATAATATCAAAGAGTGCACTCTTTATACACTGACATTAGATGATTCCATAGATGATGACAGAACCTGCTCTGTATAATGCATATACATGTAGAAACCCGTCAAAAGAGTGGAGAGGGTGTTGGCAGTAATTTTTGCACTGACATCACTGATCATTTTGCCCTTCTTTTCATCCATCAGTGTCCTCTTTCAATCTGTCAATAATCTATCAGTATTGCTAAAGCCAAAAACAAACAGGAGTTGATCCAGAACAGAGTTAACCAGTAAATGGTATATTTGCATGTCCTCTGTGTTCTGTATCCACTCCTGCTTTTGGCTATCAATCCTGAAGCTTTTCATTTCTTTTGACAAATGAAATGAAGGGGAAAACCAAACATAGTGGCAATGTCATAAAGTGGTGGAGGGTGAAAACAGCATTATGGAAATCACATGATGTTCCAGGGAGGCAGCGGTCTATTGGCAGCAGCATGAGTAGGCCGCAGAGTGGCATAATGACAAATTATGGAGGTGGCAGCAACATGGTAGGCCACAGAGTGGCACAAAGACAAAGTGTTGAAGTGCTAGCAGCAGTAGCAGGTCAGCAAGTGGACAGAGAGGGAGGAGGTGGGTGACAATTCCAGTCCCTGGTAAAGATGGTGAGAGTCAGATGGAGAAACTGGCAGCAGGTGGCAGCATCAGAATAGTGGCTGAGGCAGGTAGTTAGAATCCAGACTCATTTCTCAATGTTTGGAAGAGGTGTCATGGCTGAGCTAATCTGATGCCTAAGGCATTGCTGTGTTGAAATCCTGGCCGATCCATGCCTGATTCATCTTGACAAAGGTCAGTCTCTCCACATTACGAGTGGACAAGCGGGTTCTCCTCAGGGTAACGATGGCCCCCACCGCACAGAACACCCGCTCTGATGCCACACTACTGGTTGGGCAGGACAGCTTCTCTACTGCAAACTCTGCAAGTTGCAGCCACACATCAAGTTTGGCTGCCCAGTAGTCCAGGGTAGAGTGCTGTCAAGTAGGCCACCACCCAGGACCGCATCTGCCATGAGGCGAGATGAAAATCCCACCTCAGGCGGCAGAATGCGTATCCCTTTAAAGAGTGGTAAGTTTTATATGCTGAGCGACGCAGCTGGCTGTCTGGCTTCTGGTGTTGCTCCATTCTATACAGTGACACAGGCGGCGAATGATGACGTCATGCTGCCTGTGTCACTATGCGGAGCCATGGGTTTCGGAAGACCCGCGTGAAGACCAGACCCGGATCCAGACTTGAACGAGGACTGGACCCGACTGCATCAAGGTGAGTATATGTTTTATTATTTTTCATGTACTTTCATTAATTAAATTTTGCTAATAAGTGGGTGGGGAGGTGTGATTTTATACTGGGAGGGTGGGGGGTGGGTACTGTATATATTATATGGGGCTAGAAAGCGTTTTATACTGGGAGGGGCGTACTGTATATATTATATGGGGCAAGAAAATGTTTTATATTGGGGGGGGGGTACTGTATATATTATGTGGGGCTAAAAAACATTTTATACTGGGAGGGGAGGTACTGTAAATATTATATGGGGCTAGAAAATGTTTTATACTGGGAGGGGGGTACTATTTATATTATATGGGGCTAGAAAACGTTTTATACTGGGGGGATGCTGTATATATTATATGGGGCCAGAATCATTTTATAACGGGGGGGGGGGGGGGGGGTGCTGTATATATGATATGGGGCCAGAATCGTTTATACTGGGGCGGGGGTAGCTGTATATATTATATGGGGCAGCATTTTAATATTCGCCTCAGGCAGCAAATATGCTAGAATCGGCCCTGCCACCACCTGTTGGTGCAGAGTCTGCTCCATGTCCTGCTGCTGGTGGTGGTACCCTCCTCACTAGGTAGGTGAAGTAAGCTTCTCGATAAGGACTCCAGACTTAAGCTGCTGCTGATGGAGCTGTACAGCTTCTACCCCCCCCCCCCCCCATCTCCTCACAGCAGCCGTGGCAGTAGTACGTAAGCGATGGCTGCCAAGAATCCCCTGGTCAGACCTGACAGAGGATGGACAATGGCGCATAGGCAGTGGCCAACTGTCACCAGACACCTCCTCCCATTCAGCCCCCACCGGACTCATGTGGCCATGAAATGCAGTCTCCACTTCACCAGTGCCCTGACCAGACAGATTTTGCAGCATCAGTTCCAGGACTTCAAGCAGTAGAATGACATTATTCATCCCGTAGTTCTGGCGACTGACTAATGGGCTTACACAAACGGCAGGTGTCGCGCACGAACTGCCAGTGGCTGATATCAAAGTTACATAGTGGAGTACTCCTGTCCACTTGCATCATCAAAAAATTATTAATGGCTTTTCTATGTTCATACAGGCGGTCTGACATATGGAGGTTGGAATTCCAATATGTGGAAACATAGCATATCAGCCTATGTTGGGGAGAGGGTGTGTTTAGCTTTGTAAGAATGGCTGAAGTGCATGCACAGTTTCCTGGCCATTTTTAGACTTCAGGAACCTGTTGACAACAAGATTGAACACATGCAGGGCGCATGGACCATCCCACCTCGGTGCAGCCCGGACACCATGTTCCTCCCATTGTCTGTCACTCTGGTTTCGGTTTTCAGTTGTCGTGGAGAAAGCCACAGATTGATTTCTTCTTGCATGACGCGGAGCAGTTCCTCCCCTGTGCGATTTCTTTTGCCCAGGCAAACCACTGCTGTGCCCTGCACATGTTGTATGATGGAGCAGCACTTACACTTGTGGAGGCTGAGGTGGTGGTGGAGAAGGAGGAGGCGGACATTGGTGCAGGAGCAGCAGTTTGACAACATGGAAGAGAAAGCGGGGTCTCCTGTTCAAGTGGGCCGTAAAGGACATGTACTGGCCCTGACCGTAATTACAGCTCCACACGTCCGCGCTGCCGTGCACCTTGGAAGAAACCGATAAACTCAAGGACTGGCCCAGCTATTGTTCTGCATACTTGTGAAGGGCTGGCACTGCCTTTTTGGAAAAGAAATTTCGGCTTGGAACTCTCCACCTCGGTTTGGCACAAGCCATTTGTTCTCTGAATGGTGCAGAGTCCACGACTTGGAAAGGGGGGGAACGCAGTACAAACAACTTGGACAGGAGTACGGTCAGCTGCTTCACCTCAGGATGGCTGGACGGATAAAATTGTCTGTTTGTAATCGCCTCCTTCAACGACTGCTGGCGCCATGCATAGCGAGGAGCAGGAGCATCTGGAATGGGAGATGATGTCAAAGACAAACAGATCAGTTGGGTAGAGGGGCTGGAGCATTGACTGGCTGAAATGGCATGTGTGCCAGTAGGCTGCTGCTGTTGCTGAGGCAGCAGGATGGACGACCACATCTGAGCCACGTTTCTCCCAGGCCATTGGATGGTGACGCTGCATGTGTTGACGCAGGGCTGTGGTGCCAACAATAGCTCCCTGGCCGCGCTTCACTATTTGCCCGCAGATTCTACATATACACACGCTCGGCTAACCTCCCGTTCCACTCTCCACATCTCTACTTTCCCGCCTACAGCACGAAGCGTGTAGAGATGACTCCGGTGGTCTTATAGACTCAGTTGATAATGGGTTAAATCGCTACCGAGGTTACTCTATCTCCCTGCTCTTATAAAAGTCCTAGTGTGCTACATTCAATATATGTCCTATCTTCTCATCTCTCCAGCTCTACGCATTTCGCCCTGATAGTGGGGCTCGTCAGGAGAACCGTAGAGGATGAGACTAAATAGAATGATAATTTATATTCATTCGGGACACGGAAAATAATAAAGATGCCGGAGTCCTGATGGTGGGTGCCGGCGTATAAGTCCTGGAGACTCCGCCTTGTGGGCCAGACGAGTCGCGTCATTGGAGGGAGAACCCGTTATCTCGTCCAATGGAGGGAGCGGGGCGTGCGTGTGATGTCATAGACCAACCCACTCGATGGTGATAGGTTACCACAGGACGGTGGGTGGTGACAAACTCTCCAACCTCCGCCCATTCATGGTGCGTGTATATGACACTATGAGGCCGCCCAATCATTAATGATAGGGCACCACAGCGGTGGGTGGTGACAATAACAATCCGCCCAGATTCCATTCGACTACAGGAACTAGGTCCTATCATTGTTAGGGGCGTGACCAGCTGTCAAACTCCGGTAAGTATTGTGCCTCCATTGGACGCGATAAGGGGTTCTCCCTCCAATGACGTGACACATCCGGCCCACAAGGCGGAGTCTCCTGGACTTATACTCCAGCTGATCCGCCGGCTACGACTATCACACGCCGGCACACACCATCAGGATGCCAGCATCTTTATTATTTTCTGTGTCCCGAATGAATATAAATTATCATTCTATTTAGTCTCATCCTCTACGGTTCTCCTGACGAGCCCCACTATCAGGGGCGAAACGCGTAGAGGTGGAGAGATGAGAAGATAGGACATATATTGAATGTAGCACACTAGGACTTTTATAAGAGCAGGGAGACAGAGTAACCTCGGTAGCGATTTAACCCATTCTATAAGACCACCGGAGTAATCTCTACACGCTGCAAATGAAACTGCCAATTGGCCACTGAGCTAACCTGCACCACATGATATTTTATATATAAATATGGTGCGCTCTCTGAGCTGTAATAAGTCCTTTTTATTACTATTTGTGACAGTGTTTCACTATCCCCTAACTTCTGCGCACACTGATGCACACATTGGAGCATTTTTAAGTGTTTTTTCATTAAAAGTTATATTTTAACCTCTCCCCAATTATACCTGTGACCTCTTCTCAAATACTTTTCTTGTAGGAAAACTGAACCCCTCAGCTGAATACACATTTCAATGACTCAGCTAAGTCTGGGTCCATGCTCTTTCAAACCTGGCTAAAGCCCAAGACACACAACACCGTCAAGTGAATAAAAGGAAGTCTCCTGGTCCTTAATATGTGTTGGTGGAATTAATTTGGCTATGCACCAAGAACTTGCATCATAAATTTCAGCCTGGAAAATTTGCCCCCTTCTATATATGTCCATTCATGCTAACTGTGGCTATTATTGTATTATTGTGGTTTAGAGCTAGCTCCTGTCTTACCTCCTGTCTTACTTAGCTCTAAACCACCAGCTCCTGTTGTTATCCATAGGTAATCAGAATTTGAAGTTGAAAAAATTCTCGATTCTCGCAGGGTTCAGAAAGCAGTTAAATACTTAATTGGAAGGGGTATGGTCCTGGGGAGCTTACATGGGTCTCTGATAATGATCTTCATACCCTGTGTCTCTTCAGGTTGTTCCATGGCCAAAACCCTTCCAAACCTGGTAAATGGAATGATATATTAACCAAGTGCTCCACTGATCTTATGGAATTGATTGTAACATACGAAGAAGATAAATTACAAAAAATTAGGAAAGAAATAGGGGACCTTGAAACTAATATTTCGGCTTTTTCAAACGATACCAAATTCATGCAAATGAAAGTAAAAATACAGAAGGACCTTGATTCACTATAGAATGACGTTATGACTACTAAAAAAAGTAAATATGAAAGAGATGTGGAGGATTTTGCCAAAAATCTAATTTATGATTGGAAACTACACCGAAATAAATCCCAGAGATACATTAATTCCATCTTGAAGAAAAGATCTGATTCACAAGGGTTGGATGTTTCCGACAGTCAAAATAAAGTCAATGACAACTAGTTGGAGAAGAACTATATAAAATTACTCACCTGCGTACTGCGTTTTTTAGTAACCTACAGGTGGTGATACAGGCTACATGTAGGATGATTTGCAGATAGCCCAATGTCAAGGAAATGTTATGTTACAAAGTAAATCATGTAGATTGATTGAAATCACTCCCATTGATGTACGGATACTAAATTCCTGAAGATGCACTTCCATCTTTTGCATACCAGTATGATACAGTGTGCACATAAAGACCCTAAAATACACTGAGGAACTAAGGGGTCCCTGGCCGCACTTCCCTTGTGTTTTTTTCCACGTTTTAAGGGATTCGCTGCTGGGACAGGGTATCTTAGAAGGGGATGTGGACGTCCAGCATCGAAGTGGGATTCGGATTTTGGGGTTGTCGTGTTTTGGCGCCGGCGATTGCTGCGAAAGAAATGGGGGGGCGGGCCGTCGGAGGATCCGGACTGATTCGGACAGAGTGTGGGAGTTTAACTTTATAAGAATTGGTGTCACAAGCAATGCACTTGCATGTACCAGAGAAGATGGTGTGAAAAGAGGAGGAGCTGAGCAGGGAGAGCGACACAGCAGGAAATCGGCGACGCACAATGTAAGTAATCGCGGCAGAGTTAACCCCACAAATTATTACTGTAGCATCGTATGAGGGGTAAGATCAATGAGCATCAAATCCTCTGAAAAAAAAAGTGTCTTTTAAAGTAATAGACCTTCACAAAACATCAAGTACCAACGTTTGGAAAAATGTCAAAATTCTTTTAGGGAAAACAAAAGTTAAGCCTTAGATAGGATAGAATTGTTCCGCAGATAATAATGGAAGGTTGTGAGAGAACAAGAACATTGTCTTGATCGCATCACCGCAACTTTCAGTGTCTATTTTTGGATTTTACGAGGTAGATATATTTTTCTCTATAGTCATCGTGCTTCCTCGCTTGTACCGTTAACTGTTTTGGAACAGTGCCGTGAATTGAAAGATAATTATTCTTAGGTGTAGCGTTTTCCTGTGGGTGCCTTATTGTGTTTTGTGGGTGTTTGGTTTACAATTATATCATCATTGTGCATCAAGAGGGTATCTCCCTCAGAAGAGGTAAAGTTGTGACTCCTATTTTAGGGGACTTGTATATAATGTATGGGGGATGAAGAGGCCAGCTGTATATAATAAATAGTGGGGGAGGGAGGAGGAGGGGCTTGTATATAATGAATGGGGATGTGTGCAGGAGGCTGCATATAATGTTTGGGGAAAGGAGGGGGCTGAGGGGGATGCATATAATTAAATATGGGTGGTGAGGGGGGCCTGGGCTGTATATAATTAATCAGGGGGGGCTGCATATAAGTAATTTATGGGGTGAGGAGGCTGTTTAAAATGAATCCAATGCCGCTATGCCAGTTTACTACAAAGGGGCCCACTGAGGCTCTGTCGCCCAAGGGCCCACTGAAACCTGGAGTCGGCCCTGCTTCCAAGCTATACTCAGAAATAGCCCAATGACAATGGAGTAACAAGACTTCAGAAATCACCTTCTGTATAAATCAGTCACAGTTGTACCCTTCTATCTTTGTTCTGGCTTGGTCCTTCCTGGACTCTGTTCTGGTGGACTGCTTACAGGTGACAATTTTTCTTCATCAGTTCTTGAATAATGGGACAAAAACATTAATCACCTGCACTGGATTCCTGGTGGATTTGTGCCAAAAAAAACTGTCTAAAATGCCTTCCGACATATTTTTCACATATTTATTGAATATACAAAAGAACAACCCCACTTATTTATTCATATGCTCATCACTTGACTCCTTAAACAAGAGCCCTCCCTGTGATTTAATATGATTTTTACAGCCCCTTCATTAATAAATTAATGTGTAGTACAGTGCCCCCCTAATTGGCTTCAAGAAAACCCCCATAAACTAATTACTTACCTACTGTGTGCCTGAGTTCCCATTGGTCCCCTTCTCCCTGGCTTCTTTCCCTAACTCTTCTTCGCAGCTACCAGTGATGTACGCAGTGGTGGTGCAATGACGTCATTATGCCGCTGCCAAGTCATTGAGAATGTGCAGGCAGAGAAATCTTTGCATGCAATTCTCTCACAATCAGTTGTAGGTGCATCACCAGGAGACCCCTTTTCAGCACCGCCATCCCCATAGAGCATTGCACATATACTGCTAAACATTTTTTGTATGAAAAAAATCGGTTTTACAGAACAAAAGATGCAGTGTATTTGCAATGCTCTGTGGGGGGGGGGGTGCTAAAAAGGGGTATCCTGGTGACCAGTACCTTGTATAAAAAACAGAATTGTTATGCCTTTGGCCAACACTAATAAATTGTAGAAAAACCTGTTGAATAAAAATAATCACTATACCCTTTGATAGAACTATGACTGTAATAGGGTCATTTGTTGAAGGTTTCAATTGTTTTGGTACTGCAGGTTCTAATTGCTTTATGGTACTACACTACCGTGCTGTGTGCTCCTTTACCTAAAAATGGAGTACTAACATTATAAAAAATGGAAAAGCATAAAACATATAAAGCAGAGGTATGCTAAATGCTAATTATTTACTAATTTTGGTGCTAAGTCTATTTGTCTGAATACAGGCGGTCCCCTACTTAAGAACACCTGACTTACATACGACCCCTAGTTACAAACGGACCTCTGGATGTTGGAAATTTACTGTACTTTAGCCTTAGACTACAATAAACAGCTATAACAGTTATCACAGGTGTCTACAATGAAGCTTTATTGTTAATACTGGTTCCAATGACAATCCAACATTTTTAAAATCCAATTGTCACAGAGACCAAAAAAAATTTGGCTAGGGGTTGCAATGATAAAGTATACAGTTCCGACTTACATACAAATTCAACTTAAGAACAAACCTCCAGACCCTATCTTGTATGTAACCCGGGGACTGCCTGTACCAGAACATTATGTTTAAGTTTAAACATTAGGAATTATTCCAGTGAAAAGTTGCTGGCTGACATAAACACATTATGCACAGGAGCTTGTAATTACAAATGGAGGTTAGTCAAGTCATGACTAACCAACCTGAGCTGGATCACTCATACACAGCAGCTGGGGGATTGTGCAGCAATTGATTATTCTGCCTTCAGGCACAAGCCAGGGATTACATCATCTGCTCCTGCAGAGAAAAACTCAAGTGCTAGGAGAAGCGCTGAAACAAGCGCTGAAGGAGCCATAAAAGCAACAGAGCTTCATTGTCATAATGTTATATCTGTTTTATCAGCAAAACCACTCAACACAAGGATTAAACAATATATGATCCTGCATCAGTGTAGCTACAGCATTGTCAAGGTTTGTTCGCTTCATAATGCATCAAATCAAATGGTAGATTTCCTTTAAATATAATAAATGTAAAGGGATCAGAAAAGTTGCAGGTAAACCAAAACAGTAACTGCAGTTCTTAGTGCTAAAAAAGCAAGCAAATGTAATTTGAGGGCCCCATCACTATGAAGGATTGTACATAGAACCATTTTTTATTTGCAATGAGTAATTGTTTTTTTTTAAATTTACATAGAGTAATCAATTGTAATGCATGGAACACTGCAAAACAGGATCTGCTGGTGTTCCATGGTTTCCTTGGCAGCAATAAAGATTCATATGCCGTCTGCATCTCCAGATGTCACAATTATACTTCTGGTGGAGATACACATACCACAAATTTGGACATTTCCACCGTACAGGAGGAAGTTGGGTGTCCAACACGAAGATCGCTCATGCAATAAAGTAAACTCCCTTTCAGTTGCTCAGTCAACGAATTGATTTAATTTTATTGATCATTATATTTTGTAGATGATCACTTCTAGATTTGTATAATCTCCTTTGTCAAGAAAAATTATGCTAGCAGGGAGGAAACTAGACACTAATGAAAAGCTGGTTTAGAGGGACCATGTCATCAGATTTTACCCATTAAACTACAAGTCCCTTTTTCCCTCATTTATGTGAAATATCTCCACCAAAGTCATATGAAAATAAACTGAGAAGAGTCAAATTTAGAGGCTGCCGGAGGAGTTTAGGACTTTAGGTGCCCCTTTTTAACTTCTACCTAGAGACATGCTATTTGTGCAAAAATAACAATCTCATCTTTTACAGCGAATCAGGCTTCTATAATCTACAGAACCAAAGATACAGTGAGTTAAAGACAAGGTTATGTGAGCTGCAGATAAAGATCCAGTTCCTGCCTATTTTTAACTGCTTGAATGTAGCCACAGGACTGTGAAAAACAGCATTTATATTCTAGGAGTGTAGCTGGACTAGGGACACTGTTGTGTGCAATCACTGGACAAAAGACAACCCCACCAGTTGGCATTGGGGACCAGTTTTAATGCAGCGATCAAATCAGAGAATGGACATGTCACAGCAGGGTTTGGACATACCGGGGCAAATTTATTTACCTGGTCCTGTCGCGATCCCAGATTCGGACGGTCTGTTGAGGATGAAGTCTGGTGCGATTCACGAAGCTTGTGCGCCCGAATTCCTGCATCCGTCGCTTCCCTGCCAAGGTCCGCTTCTTCTCGCTTCTTCTTGGTGCTTGTACGTGTGTGTCTTACGACACAATTCGAAATGTTAAATCCCGTGCTTAGTTCGAATCCATCAGGTTGTCTGATGGTCCGCCCCCCCGATTTGTGTCGTGTGCAAACCGGCGCCGATGCGCCACAATCCGATCGCGTACACCAAAATCTCCTGTTAAATGTGGCGCAAAACGGAAATTCTCAGGAAACCCGTCGAAAATGATCTCTGCGGACCCTTAGTAAATGAGCCCCATTGGATACCCAAAACTAACATTGGTAGTCAAACAAAAACATAAATTAAAACATAACTTTCTTGAGTTTCTACTAAAAAATAGCAGGTTCTAATTGTCTAATTGTGTGAAAAAATGTGCACAACAACAAAAGAGTGTGTTAAAAACAAAGTGGGGCAGATTTACTTACCGGTCCATTCGCGATCCAGCGGCGCATTCTGTGTGGAGGATTTCCGGCGATTCACTGAGGTAGTTCCCCTGATGTCCACTAGGTGTCGCTGCTGCGCTGAATTCCGTCGTAGTGCACTGAAGTTCACCGTCCTAAGCTGGGTGCAGGTAAGCGCGTGTCAAGCGACACTTTTTTTTAAAAAAATACAGCGGTTTCTCTGAATCCGACGGGTTTTCCGACGGCCATGCCCTCGATTTCCGTCGCATGCACACCGGCTCCGATGCGTCACAATCCGATTGTGTGCCAAAACCCCGGGGCAATTCAGGGAAAATCAGCACAAAACGGAAAAATTCGGGTAACCCGCCGGAAAAACGTGATTCGGGCCCTTAGTAAATGACCCCGAGTATTTCACATAGGTTAACAAACTGATGGTTATAGCTATAGCCTATTTGCTGCCTGAGGTGAAAATTTAAATGCTGCCTCCCCCAAACACCAGACCACTCCTGTTCGACCTACTGAATTTACAGACGCATTTTTAAAAGAATCTACAACCTGATAAAAGAATGCTGACAACATTACTTAAAATTAATAACTGGTCCTCTGTGACTGACACTAAATGTGCTAAGAGCTAGTAATCAGTCAGTGACACAGACAATAGTGACATCTAGTACCTCACAGGTGACGATCAGCTCAATCAGAAAGAGCTTTCTCCCACCCATGACTAGTATAAAGTCCACTAAATTACAAAGTACCTAAATACATACAGCTCCCCTTAATACATACAGCCCACTTATGATATACAAACCCCTTTTTAAATACAGCCCCTCTTTTTAGATACAGCACCCCTTATATATAATACAGCTCCCCTTATATTAGATATGGCTCTGCTTATATTAGATACAGCTCCCTTATATTAGATACGTTTTTAGATACAGCTCACCTTTTTAAGATACAGTTACACCTTTTTAGATACAGCGCCCCTTATTAGATGCAGCCCCCTTTATTAGATGCAGCCCCTCCTCCCTTATTAGATGCTTCCCCCCTTATAAGATGCACCCATATTATTAGATACAGCCCCCCTTATTAGATGTAGTCCTCCCTTATTAGATGCAGCCCCCTTATTAGATATAACCTCTCTTATTATATGACATGCAGCCCCTTGTGAAATATGATGCAGTAATAATAAAGCAGTTACTCTCACACTGCCATTCACCCCCTCTTTCGCTTACCGGCATTTATGCTACGTGTCCGGACGTGATGTCATCCTGCGCTGCCTGCGTCCTCCAGAGCAACAGAGCAGCACTGACTGTCGTGTCTATATCTTAAAACTACAGATGCAATTAAGTTTTCATGTGGGCGTATCAGGCGGCAATGGCAACCGCAATATTTTGCCGCCTCCTTTAGGGCTTGGACATCTGCCACCTGAGGCGAGAATCTCGCCTCATGGCAGATGCGGCCCTTTTGCCCATACAGGTAAGCACTTTATTTTGTTAGTGTTTATATTTTCTCATGTGTTTATGTATCACACTTTACTCATATAGCTGTAAGGTTCCTCTATGGGTGAATGTCAGAAAGAACTTATGTGCACCTACTTGTAACTCAATGGCACAAATGAGATGTGGCTGCTGAATGCTATTCATTCTTGTGTATTTGCACATTTGTACCCAGGCCAGAGGTGAGAGGAATTTTTGACCAACATTATTATAGGGCCAGATTTATAAGAAGTGTCTGAGAGCAGAACTGTTCTAGTTGCCCATGGCAAGCAATCAGAGCTCAACTTTAATTTTATAAACTTTTGTGGGAACATGAAAGCTCAAAACAGTAAGTTTGTATGTATGGCTGTGAAGACATGTTCATCCAGTTCAGCCTATTATCCACTACTGATCCAAAGGAAGGCAAAAACCTCATGAAGTACAAACCACTTTTTGTAATCTTTTTACAAACTTCTAATCTGGCAATCAGAATCAGTGTCTGTATCACAGTATATAGCCAGCAGCCTCCGTGTATATAGCCAGCCCTATGCCCCCTAGTATGTAGCCAAACCCTGCCCCCTGGTATATAGCCTGCCCCTAGTCGCATGTACCATGACGTCAGCCGCTTGCTGACATCATAGTGTACCGATGGCAGCGTATAAACTATGATGTTGGCAAGCAGCTAACGTCATGATGTGAGCAATGCAGCGCGCAGGGACCTGAAGATGGAGCCAGAGCTTCAGAAAAAAGAAGAGGACCTCTGGGGGAGTGTCAGTAAGGTGAGTACAGTGGGTTTTTTTCCCCATAGACTCAAGTATAAGCCGAGCCAAGACAAAGTAATCCAAGCACTCCTTTAGATTTGATGTCAAGTGATGCTTTTATTTACAGTAAAAGATCAATAATCAGTGACGTTTCGGCCTAACACAGGCCTTTGTCAAACACGATCTTAGGATGTAAGGGGAGCAACTGTCGTCCAGAGTAGGCTTCTGGAATGGACACGACGTGTCCAGGGATAGCATCCTGGGAACCCTAACCCTAATCAGCACCCACTAATCCATGTGCGACCCCACCAATCATACATTCAAGTATAAGCCGAGTTAGGGTTTTTCAGTACATTTTTTGGCTTATACTCAAGTATATATGGTACCTTTTCTACTTCAGTCATAATTACAACATGTTTTTATGTACATTCTGTTTCTCCTTGTTCAAAGATCAATGTGACAAATGTATAATAATGTGCAAGACTTCTTCACATCACTAAATGTGTACCATTGTCAATAAATCAATGCTCAGCAATGTGACATTCACAAATATAGACTTGTTTAAGTTTGCAGTTTGTTCCAATTTGAGTTTTTTGTCTTTGTCCATGGATATACAGTGGTTTTATGTTTTCCGTTTTAACTACTTAAACAAATATTAACAAGACCAGGTGAGTGTAGATAAAGCAAGCCTTCTATTGTGAAAAGAACCTAGTACATTTTGGTCAATAAATCATGGACTGGTAAAAAAAAGCCCTTTTATTAGTAATATACATCTAAAATACCCTACTTTATATTCAGAGATGTTCACTTTAATAAAACTGAGAATTTTGGATCATGTAAATAAGTTATTTTTCTGTATGATTTTCTATTTACTACATTCAAGTACTCCTCCAATATACTCTTGCTTCCAAAATCTTACCTTCGGCATAAATCAAATCACACTTCATACAGTTTCTAGAAGGGAGCATGCATTAAAATGAATTGCATAAATTTATTTCCAAATAACATTTTTTCCATTACTATAATCATAGTAAAACATTTCAGCTATGGGGGAGATTCATCATACGCTGACGTTCTGTGCGATGGCCTATGATAAAACACTGTCCCCACCTCAAAGGCGGATATATCATAATGTTTCTGCAGGCTGTACTGTGATGGTGTCAAAACATTCAGCAGTGTGAACATTCAGCAATGAATGTTCATAGATTTTTAAAAAGTGCACAGAAACACCTTGTGCTGGCAAACTCCACTGGCGGCTGTGCCCCTTCACAACCCTTCCACACCCACATGGTGCAGAGGTGCCGTAGTCGCCCGAATATTTGCAATTTCATGCAGTGCACAAGAAAATTTGATTATTTCATTGCTCTATGCCAGAAAACTCCCAGAAATCTCCCCCAATGACTCTAGAGCTCAATACACATCTATGTCTCTTGATTTCAATAATAAGCATAAATGCTTTGTTTTGCCTGAATAGTGTAATTACATTGAAATGAAACTTTAGCTCTCACAGACTGCAGCTGATAGTTGTGGGTCTAAAATGTGGGACACCTTGTAATCATCTTATTGTTGTGGGACTACTTCTATCAATAAAAGGCATTGGCAAGAATTGCATTGTCCAAGATGGGTGACAATTTTAATAAAGGGTTAACAGGGTGGCTAGGGGTAAAACTAAAATCAACTCTGTCACCAGGTTTTACCATATTAAACTACTGGCTCCATCAGATAGGGTACGGAATGTTCTTTCTAGAATTCAATTTTTTATGAAATCTCCCCTACAAAAAATAGGCTACTAAGACATATGCAAATGAGGATATTTTGCCTGAGTGAGTCAAGTTTCGAAGCTACATGTGTGACCAAGGAAGGATTTATCTTGGGGTGCTGTGAGTTACAGAATCAGAGTTAACCAATAAAAAAAATAAGTGGGATCTGGATATCTGCGGCTCACATAAATGTACTGGAACAATGAAAGGAACATCAACCGTCCATGCTTTCCTTGTCCCAGTACATTATTAGTTGGGTCCAAAAAGGTTCACGGACAATGTGAAAGTTACAGCTGACATCTACTTTCTCCAGTTTCTCCAGGACCTTTGCTAAATAAGCCAATTGAGCCTGAACCCAAAAAGAGGTCCTTTTTTCCATGTTGATAACCGGAAACCATCAGAACTCAACCACATACCTGAATGGGCTAGTAATTATTAGTAGTTTGTTTATTGGGGTAAAATCAGGTGACAGGGGTTGCACTCCAAGCCCCTTGACCTTAGGAGGCCTATAATGTGTTTCTTCAGCATAAAAAGAGACCAATGTTGTAAACAATACATTATTGGTGGAGACCTGGAACATTTTACTTTTGGGTCCCAACAGCTTCAAGTTATTACTCTGGTTTAGACCTTCGGTTACTCGGCAAACCTTAAAATGTCATGTGCTTGTACAGTAACACATTCATTTAGATAGTGACAGATCACCAATCATGCCTTTACGCAACAAATGCATTCAATAAAAAAAAAACGAGAGAAAAAAAAGTAACATTTATGTCATACTGACAAGTTGTAATGACTTGTTTGTGTTTGTAAATATCCCTTTTGTCTCGAGCAAATTTAAAATCACAAGAGAGACAGCCTTTATCTTTCAACAATATGTCACTGTGACATTTATGTTAGGGAAATCTGTGAATGTGAAAAAATGTCTTTCCCAGAAATATTGCCTGCTGGAGAAGGGCTGGGTCAACAGGAGAGGATCTTTTACAGAAGAATATTAAAAACAGGTTATTATGAATAATTGAGAATTTTATCTTTTATTCACTGGTTGACTAGTCATATACTGTATACTGCTGGAGAAAAAAGAATATGATTGAAAAATGGCATAAAATTATTATGTTAATGTAACTAGGATTTGGATCCTTGTGGCTGCAGACAAATGGTAACAAGCTAGACTGGTGGATGGAGTATATGGGATACATTGGGCTCAACCTATAAGTTCCAAACACAGATCTGGTAGAAGTCAGGAGTTGGTAAGGTTAGGTAGAACTATGCACTGCAGATGACAGCAGCCTATTAAGAAATAGGTCTTGAAACTAGTTAGTAATGACTAGTCAATAATTTGACACAGTCTAGCAATGTAAGAGTATGAAGGTTAGATCCACAAGATTGATACCAATATGCTGAATATATGGGATGAATGGGTTATGTGGAATAGCTGAGGACCAAAACTAATAAAGAAGCAATGATACAGGACAACAAAATACAGAACCTAGGGAGTATATTAACACTTACAAACATGACTAACAAATTCAGAATGGCATGACATTCTGAACTGCTGGCTTTAGGCTAGATACTTCCGAAAGTAGGATTACAGTATAGCACATATGTCCCACATGGAGACAGTGGGGGAGATGTATTAATGTGTCGGTCATGAGACCAGTGCAGAGTAGAACTAGACAGTTCTCTGCTGCACCACATTAATCTCTGTGTCTGATGCTGGATGATTAATCTGGTGCTGTATAAGACTGGTGAGTTGTACTTTGCACCTCCTATTGGTTGGTCTAGTTTGCTGAACCACAATATTACATTTTCTGGTGCAAGTTATTTTCTGTCCAGTCACGCCCCCTAGTTACCGAGGACACTCCCCTTTTTTTGGAGGAGTTGGAAAAAAACTAAAAATGGTCTAAACCCTTCAGTAAATATGGTGCATGGTATTTCATGTGCAAATGACTCCAGATTTCTGGCATAGACAGATTGATACATCTCCCCCAGTGTCTCACAGGTAACTTTATTTGTGTTCAACCATATGAATTCATGGAAAACCTTAGCAGTGCCCATAAACTGGACTATGCTTCATGTCTCCCATTTCAGAAAATAATATTAATGTTTGTGTAGTAAAAATTTCTACAATACTGTCTGTATCAATTTCTTCACGGTTTTCTAGATCTCTGCTTTTCATAGGAAGCTTCTATGGAGAGAAATCTGACCATGGTCACTCCGGTGCACGTCTCGTTATAACCCACAGCTCTGATTATTCTCTGTGATGCTAACGAGCTGTATAAAGCTAGGAAGAAGAAAATTGGAGGATCTTCGCTGTGCTGTAGCACCAAACAGGACCCAGAGGAATAATTGATCATTTAGGATTTATGGGATTTGAACAAGTAAACTAAACATTTCAGGAGCGAACTGTTCCCTTCATCAGGTACTTTAAACTTTATTGAAAAGA
Organism: Engystomops pustulosus; assembly: GCA_019512145.1. NCBI lineage: Eukaryota > Metazoa > Chordata > Amphibia > Anura > Leptodactylidae > Engystomops > Engystomops pustulosus. The sequence continues at coordinate 130,180,124 of CM033642.1, forward strand.
TCAGAATTGAGAAAAAATAGAATACAATTAGTTGTTTGAAGAAAGAAAAAAGCTAAATAGCAAATTGGGGATTTAAAGCAAACACCAAAGGTGGTACAGAAACCAAAATATTGTGATAGTATGCTACATGTTGTTTATGCAGAAATCAATATATGTCAATAAACAAATGAGTAGGATATAAATAAATAGGCAATAAGTGCAAAATAAATAAATATATGATTAAAAATATCAAATGTCAAAGATAAGTTGAATGTATGCAATAAAAATGTGCTCCTATAGTTGGTAAATTAGCCGTACAGCAAATTGTTGCTGGTAAATAGGAATAAGCTATTGTTACTGGATATTTGTTATAACATTTTTGGAAGAAAAAGCACAACACTCCAAATTAATGCCCTCTTACTGTGATTGTAGTGAGTGAAATGCTCCTAGATAGCAATGGAGGCACAGGAATTATGGGGGAAGAACGATATGTGTAGGATATCATGAGGAATGTGGTATTTGTGCTCATAGTTGGTGCATACAGTATTATACCAGCTATCCGAGCTATCAGCTATTATCTGAGGTGAAATACTTCTACATAGGCACGCTGTGGCATATTTTCCTTTCCCTGGATGTGGGGATGCGTCTGTGCAATGGGCCTCTCCTTGTAAGGACAAGTAAGACAGGGGGCATGGTGGATGGCATGCTGGATGGCAAAATAGGCAAAGCGCATGCTCAAATTGGATTTGTCAAAAGCCGCTGTGAGCAGCTCTAGCCAGAGCAGAGAAGATCAAATATTTATATAAATTAAAAAACAATGGGATGTAATAATTATTGATTATTGAAAGGTGCTTGTGAGTGGGAAATGGAGGTCCAAAATAATAAAACTACATGTATTGGGTAATTAATAGGGATTATAATATTATATTAGGGTTTGTATATATATATATACAATAGCAGGCTCATTCTGAAGGGATGGGGAAAGAATAAGTTATTCTAAAAAAAATGGGGAAAATTGTTATTACACAAAAATTGGAAAGCTTAATGTAAGACAGATTTTCTTGAAATATTACTATTATGAAGGGTCTGGAAACGTGGTGAGCATTACCTGATGTGGTCTAAGTGAACCATGGGGCTAAGATGAGTACTCTATTATATGGTCTCAATAACTTCATTGAGAAGCTTTGGCTGTAAAGTGACCAACTTCTGCATACAAAAAAACTCACGTCTTTTAAGTTTAGTATACTGGTCGGATGTGGTTTCAGCGATCCAATCTATGGGTGTGAGACAAATCTTTATTTTCTCCCCAATGTGATCCAAAGTCGTGTGCTTCAATAGGCTATGTTTCAAAAACTTATTTTTGACATTGCACTTATGGTTAATGTCCAATGTACTGCTTCTCACATATATATGTGATAATGTATATAACATAACCAGTTTAGCAGTCAAAATTATACTTAATAGGAAATAGCTTCCCTCTACTGCATGCTTTCAAAAATTTCAGGCCCACGGTAAGCACTTTGCAGCATATACATCTTGAGTCACCACACGTGAAAATACATTTTTTGATGATGATGATTCTGGGTCCTTCTAGGGGTTTAAAGATCTATTGACCCTCAAGGCTAAAAGTCCCCTCAGGAAAAAAATGTGGGGTTCTTGGATCTCTGTCTATAAATAGCTTGACACATTCCAGGGTCTTACTGTGTTCTACATTACATGTACTGTCATCAGGAGGTAACCTTCCTTCCAGGTATGTTTCTTAAGTTCAATAATGAGTTGTGTGGAGGCCTTCAAAAAACTTTTCAAATTACCAACATGGATTTGGAGAATAAAATCCAGATATTGAGGAAGATTGCTGTTGAGGGAATTCACTCCTGAGATAAGTGGTCAGCCTGGTGGGTTTTTTATGGATTTATGCACTAGTGACTGTAAGGAATTTCTTCTCCTTTTCAGAGAGAACTTATTCTTATGTGCTTCAGTGATAAGACAAATGGTATATCATAGTAACTGTAATTCCTTGATAGGTGTATAATAATTGTCCTCATTGAGAATGTGTAATGCTTCCTTAAGGTACTCTTTCGTATCCTGGATCACTGTTCCACACCCATTGTCTGATCTGGTATTTCTGTGAGATGTCTGAAATATTCGGTAACTGTATAGCAGCGATAGACTGATTATCTAAATTCTTCTTGGGGGCTCGGTAGACATCTATGGCAAGGATCTTTTAATGGTAAGTTTTCTGGTGAATTTGTGAAGATGGATATTATCTGGGGGGCAGAAGGATAAGCCCCTTTTTATTACACTATCTTTGGATGGTTGTAGGGCGTATGAGGTTAGGTTGAAAATCTTGACATCCTCCATTGTTCTATTACTTTGATGGTTGTCTTTTCACTTTTTGCACCACGTTTCCCTCTTCTGGTCTTTTTTTTTCTTTTTCTCTTCCTGTGCCGGGAAGAAATCTGTTATGCATCTCTTTAGAGGATCCATTACTGTCGGGAACTATGATCTTCCTTGCTGTCCTAACAAAGAAACCACAGGCGTTTTTCCCAACCTTGAATTATCAAAGATAGAGATTTCTTACGGTAAAGGGTGCCTAGGGGTTTTGCCTGTTGTGGATTGCTCTGTTGTGAAGTGTATCGTACCAGGACTTGTGAGATCCTGGATCAGGGTTTCCTCCAGATGTAAGCAGATTTGTGAAACACACACTTCTAAAAAATAGTGGTACAGAAAGCAAAATATTGTTAGAAGATTGCTTAAACTGGAGCACCTCTTTAATATAGTTGATCTTCTGGGAGCTGTCTGTATAAGTGCCATCCTACCACATGTAAATGGAGATAAAAATAATTTTTTATGCATACACATCATTGATGTACATTTCTTTTACAAGAACTTGTTCTCTTCCATGATGTTGTTACAGGTAAGTAGCAATTCATGGGAATTCAGGCCAAAAGTTGCTATTCAGGAGACCTATGATTTAAATTTTATAGATACTTAATCTATTTTAGGAACACATAACACAAGCAATGACTGCTAACACTTGTGGTTTTCTGTGGTATTTATCGCATCTACAATTCCACAGACCCCTGTTGTTACCATTACTAGGCTAAGGCTTATTATATGTCCTTTAATTGATCCACTTTTATTCTAAGGTGCCAGTCAACTGTAATGGGAGGTACTTGGAACAGGAATGTTGAAACATTGCTCTAGGGTATTGCTAGGAAAATGACATATGTAATATGAATATTTATGAAACAATTACAGAAGCCAAGTAAGTGAGATAATGGTGGGAGTATATTTGTAGGATAGAAGTAGTACACACAGGGAGCGTGGTTACTTTAATTCTCCTCTGGTCCCAACTCAGCAAATGTTGTTTTGTCTAGTCCTTGGCTGATTAATACTCCCACAAACGATGGGTGCTGGTGCCAATGATGTAGAGGGTTCCACTTGAGTAGGATGGTGGTGGTTGCTTTGCAATTTAGGACACAGGAAAATGGAGATGTCAATGCTGTTTATACAGCCACTACTTTACTGGAAATGGATTAAATCATACATATCACTTGGATGCACAATCTTAAAGAAAACCTGTCACCAGTAATGTCATTTTTAGCTTGTGTCAAGTTCCATTTGCTTAGGCAATGCTGATTTAAAAAAAAAAACCTTTGAAACCATTCTGAATCATTTCAATAGTTTATGGTAGATTAATCTACATTAACTGACTCCCTTTCAGCAGCATGTGGTGAGTCCCAGGGGAGGGCAGCTGCAGCCTGTGTGTTCCTGGTTCTGCGCATGTATTCTCACCTCCACACCACCCCCCTCTCTATTCTGCCTGCTCAATACACATGAGAGGAAGGGGGGAAAGTGGAGGGATCTACATGAGTGTGAAGGAGAGGAGTCTGCCTCCCCCAGTACTCACCACACAGTGCTGGCAGGGAGTCACGTAATGTGAATTAAACTTACATAAACTACAGAAATGATTCAGAATTCTGGAAAATGTTATTTTAAAATCAGCACAGCATAGGCTATTGGAACCTGTCACCAGCTAAGAATAGCAATCCTTGGGACAGGTTCGCATTTAGGCTGGTTGCTGACTGATGATGAACAATGAATGCTCAGTCTACTGCCACTGGTTTTATATCTGTACTTAGCATCTCTCCTTCTCTTGATTCATCTGGCGAAGTACAAATGGTCACTGGGTGTCGCCATAACACCCTACGGAGAACATTTATATTCTTTTCAATTAATAATATGTATTTCTATATAAATTAGTGATGGCACTCTGGGTCATTACATGTACATAAAAAAATTAAAACTGTTTGTAACTATATTTAACTTCTCCGGTTAAGTGTTATTTCCTTGTTTAAAAGTGTCTCCCGTGCTGCACTTCCCTAGCTGAAAAACGAAGGCTCAAAGTAAAAAAGGGTAATATTCAGAGAATATTGAAATGAATATGAAGGATAAAATATCATGCATAAAATTTGTGCTTCACTTTCACATTTTACCCTAGAAATGACCTCTGCTGTCATCTAAATTAAATGACCTTAAAATTGAAAATGCAAATTGATTCATAAAAAAGAGCTACTAGAACTATTCACAAATATATATGCACAGCTTGACAGAAGCTTAGTAGAACTTAACACCCTGTAAACAGTGCTGCAAAAATACAATTACATTTCCATTTTTATTCTGTTTTGTTGAATTAAATCACTGTTCTTATATAGCAATGAAGAGTCTGGCACAGTGTCTATGTAACTCCATCGCCTCCACTGTATATAAGCCCACAAATATTAGGACTCAAATTGCCACCTTTTGTACCATCTTTGGCCACTATGTCATGCTTAAAAATGTATACAAAATTACTTTTTGGAAAGCAACAGAGTCATCACATCAAAGAATATGTATTTGTATACAGGCAGTCCCCGGGTTACGTACAAGATAGGTTCCATAGGTTTGTTCTTAAGTCGAATTTGTATGTAAGTCGAAACTGTATATGTTATCATTGTAGATCCAGACAATTGTCCACCGACAATTGGAGTTTAAATTTTTTTTGCTGTAATTGGACCAAGGTATATCATTAAAACTTCATTACAGACACATTACAGCTGATTCTTGCAGTCTGGGACTAAAGGAAAGCATCCAGAGAGCTACAACAGAGGTCACATGGGGAAGAGGGGTCCGTCTTTAACTATGGGTCGTCTGTAAGTCGGGTGTCCTTAAGTAGGGGACCGCCTGTACATATTTAGCAATATTAGAATTTATAAGAGAACCATGTGAGCAGTACATAAAGGGGTTGGCTACTTTACCTCATGTTTTTTGCAATGTTTGTGTAAGTGTGGTGGGCAGGATATTAGACAATATACCTATATACATCTATTAACCCTTCTCGCCGAGGCCCTCTTTAGTTTTTTTTAATTTTTTACTCCTCACTTTCAAAATTTTTCCGTGTAAAGAGCTGTCTAAGGGTTTGTTTTCTGCGCAACAAATTGCACTTCATAGTGACGGTATTTGGTATTTAATCCCTTAAGGACACAGGGTTTTTTCGCTCATTTCTCTCTCTCCACCTTCAAAAATACTTTTTCATACTTTGGGGTATGGAGTTATGTGATATGTCATTTTTTGCGAAATGAGCTGACGTTTTCATTGCTACCATTTTGAGGTCTGTGTGACATTTTGATCACTTTTCGTTCCATTTTTTATGGTCGCATTTTGGACATTTGGGGCGCCATTTCCCGTTATGGAGGCCACCGCCGGCGATACCCATTTTTTATATTTTGATAGATCGGGCATTTTGGGACGCGGCAATACCTAATGTGTTTGTGATTTTTACTGTTTATTATATTCTATATCAGTTCTAGGTAAAGGGGGGTGATTAGAATTTTTTAAATGTTATAAATTTTTTACATTTTCTTTTCACTATTTCTTAGACCCTCTAGGGTACTTTGACCCTAGATAGTCAGATCGTTCCTACCATATACTGCAATACTACTGCATTGCAGTATATGGCGTTTTTGCATAGGATTCATTACAATGAACCACTGGCTCATTGTAACAAATCTGCAGAAACCATTCAGCCTCGGGTCTGACGATGACCGAAGGCTGTCATGGCAGTCGATCGCCGCCCCTGATGACGTTCGGGGGAGCGACGATCAGAAGAAAGTTGGCGCCGCCCATGCGACCCCGTCTTTTAAATGCCGCTGGTGCCTTTGCCGGCGGCATTGGAAGGGTTAATAGCAAGCACTGACCGTGGTTATTAGCAGTGGGGGTTTGCTGCAATATGCAACAACCCCCGTCCCTTGTATGAAGAGGACTCAGCCCGTGAGCCCTCTTCATACACCACGTGCACCTCTGTGCCGTAGAGCTACGGTGCAGAGCGTTAAGGGGTTAATATTCCATGCTGTGTACTGGGAAGTAGGAAAAAATTCCAAATGCTGTGAAAATGGTGAAAAAACGTGTCTGCGCTGTAAGCTTGTGGGCTTGGATTTTATGGCTTTAAGGGATTTAAATCCCTCCAGCAGCTTTTACAGAGTTAACACCCGTGATCGGTGCCAGCACTGACTGTGGTTGTTAGCACAGCTGGCATTTGAAGTAATACTACGTCACATGTTGGTAAGGGGTTAATAGTTCTGTCCATGAACAATCGCCAGTTAGAGATCAAATGACCCGCCATCTGCAGCCATTTTATGGACAGTAATGTGTAACTGACAGGAGGCTTCACTTTACATATCAAGAAATCAGTGCAGAACTATTAATAGATGTATATTTGAAAATGACCTAATATCTTGCCCTTCACACTTACACACATTACAAAAAACATGAGGTAACCCCTTTAAGGTGACCAGTCATACTGTGTGACTCTCCTGCATCCCAGGCCTCCGCTCACGACTACCGAGAGTCCTGCAGGCTTCCTCCATTCAGCGCTGTGTGCCATTGGGGGCACCATCTTTCAATATCCTCTCCCACGCTGCCTGCGGCCCAGATTGTGGGGTTAACTGTTTCCTCTCCGGACTGCTTCACAAGAGGAGGTAGGACCTTATCCTCAGATGCCCACCTTATTTCAGGGGTCCCCAAGTTGGGCACCCCACCTGGCACCCTTTGAGCCCTCTATAAGCCCTGTGCACCCCTCTGATACTGGGCACTGTTGTATATTAACCCTCCCTAGGGGCAGCTGCTCCATTTCAAGTGTGCTCTGGACTTTATCTCTGCCATATACTGGTGTCCTGGGCCCCTTGCTTGCCCTACCATCAGCCCCATCTGCCCTGACTATCACCATGGATAACCGGAGGAAGATGGTCAAAGCAGCGACAAGTGCTTCTGTGCCTCCTTCAGATCATAAATCCATCCCAGAGGATCCTCTGCTCCAGTCCCTGGAACCTCTAGATGCTCAGGAATTTTCAACCTCTCAGGCTGTTCTGGCGGAAATACAGTCAAATGCAGCTAAAAAGCTGGGGAAATTCTCTTGCACACAGCCCCAAACTCCTCTCACTTCCTCTTTGATGGCTCCCAGAGCCCACCACAGCTTGTGAGCTTTGAGGATAATGATGATCTGTCTGACCCGATCACAGTGCTGGACCGCAAGTTCGCGGAAGTGCTGGCGGCCATAAACATGTGCCAGTCGATACTAGTTACCAAAGTGGATGAGCTGAGGCAGGACTTTGTTATACTGAAGCATGACGTCCATAAAGCCAAAGAACATATTAAGGAAACAGAGCGCAGAATATGTCCAGGTCGATGTCCAGAGGCCTATGCCAACACAAATCAGTGAACTCCAGCGCCAAATGTTGGCATCAATCTACAGAGCCAATGATCTGGAAAATCGTGTGCGACGTAACAATGTCCGGGTGGTCGGACTTCCTGCAAGGTCGAGAAAATTGCCTCAAAGATATGCTGCCAGTGGTTACCTTCTCTCCGTTCTTCACAGTAGAAAGGTCTCATCACATGCCGTCTCGGCCTGGCCCCCCAGGGAGCAATCAAATGCTTCCTGGCCCGGTTGCTGCATTTTAGGGACAGATACTCCATTCTCAGGGCAGTTGGTGCCAAGGGAAAAATCCTGTACGCTAATAATAGAGTGTCCTTCTACCCTGATTTCACCACATCAGTAAGAAAAAATCAGAAGTTCACCAAAGTTCGTGCTTGCCTCCGACAAAAGGGATATAAGTACTCCATGATATATCCATCAAGGCTTTGTATTGTAGATGGTCAAAAGACTTGATTCTTCACCTGTCCAGTCGAAGCCCTTCATTGGGTCGATGCAGCCCCTCGGGCAGCTGCTGGGAGGCCCTCACCTCCTGAATGAAAATGGATTGATATCCTTTGTGGTTTACTTTTATGTTATTTAGATTCTGTCACATGACAGTCCCTTCTATGGTTTCTTTACTACTGTTTTTTTTACAAGGGCCTACGCCTCTTACACTTCTCCTGTTTCCGTGACTGATCTGCCTCTTCTCTGGTCAACTCAGCCTGTTATATGTCATTGACCTGATTCCTCTCCCTTTTTGTCTCCCCTTCCCCCTATCCCTTCTTTCCTATCCTTTTCCCCTCCCCCCCCCTTTAACCTCATCTGTTCTCTCTAGATTTGGCTGCCTAAACAATCCCCTGTTAATATTTATGTAACGATGGGTTGGGGTCCCGGGACAAACAGTGTAAGTTTGGTTAGGAACCATTATTTGTGTTTACGTTGTTTACCTTGTTCTGGTTGTATCTTTCATGTTTTTGTCTGTCTGTCTTTGTGGTATGAAAGGATGAATGTCTGGTTGCTCACGTTTCCTTCCCCACATCCATTTCCCTTCTGCTAATATGACCTCCCTCAAGATTATAAGCTGGAATGTCTGGGGCCTTAACTCCAAATTTAAGAGGGCTTTGATTTTGGATGTTATCAAACAGCAAGCCCCTCACATTATGTGTATTCAGGAAACCCATTTGACAGGCCAGAAGGTCCTCTATCTGAAACGTGCATGGGTGGCCAGAGGATATCACTCCTCTTATTCTGTTTATGCCAGGGTGTATCCATACTTATATTCAAGGCACTTCCTATAGAGGTTATATAAGTAGCACCAGACCATTTCGGCCATTACGTGGTTCTGCACTGTGTCCTGTGAGGGTTTGCGTACACAATAGCATGAGTTTATGTACCTCTGCTCTTTGACCCAGCTACCTTGAACCCTGTATCCAGCAAAATTGCAGCAATGCCTCCAGGTCCGGTAATCTGCATTGAAGACTTTAATGCAGTCCCTAACACCTCCTTAGATTACACATGCGGCTTAGATACGGGCTCGGCCCACCTGAATGAGTGGCTCCTATCTCTGGAGGACCTAACTGACATATGGCATAGTAAACACCCTCAAGAGAGAGAATATTCCTTTTATTCCTCTATACTCAGAAGTTTTTCTTGTATTGCCTTGGCTTTTGTCTCCTCAGATATGTTGCCTCACGTTGATCAAGCGTCATACTGCCCGTGCAGAGCATCAGACTATTCTGCCATGCTTGTCCGTCTCCTTGTAGGCCCTTCCAGCGACTCCCGCGTGTGGTGCCTGCACCCGGCTTGGCTCCTAGTTCTGAGTACTGTTAAGGCAGTGCATAGTGAGTTCCCCTCAGTTCACCCTCCGCTCAGCTCACGCTGACCCCCTCTTAATTTGGGATTCATACAAGTCTTCTTTTAGGTGTACTTTTATCTCAGGTGTGGCGGGGCATAGAAAGGCATGAAATGTGCAAGAGAAAGGGCTATCAGCTATGCTGGCTACTGCAGAGAAGGAATACCTTGAACAGCCTCCAAGGAGAAAAAGAGCTTGGGCACAGGCACAAAGGAATCATCTAGCTGTGATAGAACCCTTACTAGCCAGAGAAGCGTCCATATTTGAGTTTTGAGATAAAAATGGGAAACTTCTGGCATATCTCTCACGGGCTGAGCGACCTTGTGCCTCTGTTCATTCCATCTTTGAAGGCAGTGGAGCGCTGGTCACAGAACCCCAAGCTATAAAATGGTGTTCCGCTATTTCTATTCTTCCCTTTACAGTTCCAGGATGTCCGTCTTTTCTGGTGAGATGACCCAATTCCTTGACAATCTTCCACTGTGGAGGCTTACACAGGCACAGTCATCTGAGCTTGAACTTGCCGTACAATCACTTCCCTCTGGTAAGACACCTGGTCTTGATGGGTTGGGATGTGAGTGGTATAAGGACAACTGTGAGACCTGTGTTCCCCGTCTCCTCAGCCTGTACTCTGCTGCGCTAGAAAGTGGCTCCCTCCCCGACTCCATGCGCAAGGCTCTCATTGTGGTTCTGCCTAAGCCAGACGAGGATCCCCTGCTACCCCAATCATATTACACAATTTCCCTTCTAAATTTTGATATTAAAATATTAGCAAAAATACTAGCCATAAGACTCAATAAGGTAATAATGTTCTTGGTTCACATGGACCAAATGGGCTTTATAACTGAAAGGGGAACTGACATAAACACACAAAGATTGCACTTAAACATAGCAAGGGCTCATTGGATCCCGGGTTCATACTATCCTTAGATAACTGCAAGGCCTGTGACTCCATTGAATGGCCCTATCTGTGGGCCCTCCTGCCTAGATTGGGTATAGGCCCCCCGTTTTACAGTACTGGTCAACGATCCAAAGCTATGGTTAGGACTAACCTCCACATCCCCCCCTTTTCCTATGGCCAGATGTACTAGACAGGGGTGCCCACTATCCCCTCTCCTATTTGCACTTGCCATCTAACCCCTCGTCACTCTGATAACATTAAAGGCATTGCAAGAGGTACTATAATCGAAAAAGTATCCACGTACACCAGCGATACACTTGTGTACCTTGGGGATGTGGCCCCCTCTCTGATATCCCTTTTATCCTTGATTGGCTGCTAAGGGTTTTTTTTTGTTGGGACTTTGCGTTAATTGGGACAAATCGGCCCTTTTTTCCCTCTCAGACAAAGCTGTAAGCGCCACCACCCTGCCGATGGCGATTCAGGTGGTGTCCAACTTTAAGTACTTGGGGGTCCAGGTATCACAAAAGATTTAGGCCTACACAGAGTTAAACATTGATCCCCTGATAACTACTACTCGCTTGAAAGCCTGGTCTACGCTCCTCTTATCCTTGTACAGACGTATCAACATCTTTAAGATGATCTTTCCTCCTAAATTTCTGTACTTGTTCCATGCCTGTCCAATACTACTCCCCAGGAGCTTGTTCCAGCCTCCAAAGTCTCTGGGTGGGTTAGCAGCTCCCGATTTATGTTTATATTACTTGGCCACCCAAATGATATATTCTCAATGGTGGATAGATATCGACAGGGATAATTCCACTACTGCACTGGCTGGGGACTTATGAAGCCCTTACAAATTTGCTCTATAGATACAAATCCCCATCTGATGTTCCACTCCCTTTGTGTACGGTGCCACTCACCACTCACCCAAGTCTATGCTCTGCTACAGGAACATGGGTCCAGACCGTTCAACAAAGCCCTTGAATGCTGTAGAGGCGACATCCTCAACCTGTCGGATGATGACTAGAGTGGTCAGTGGTGAGTGCAAGGGATTTCCTAATCCAGTCCAAATTTCTCCACCAGGTATATTTCCCCACTGAAAGATTATTTTGCATGGGGTCAATGCCCAATGATTTCTGTTTCCACTGTCAGGCTGAAGCTGGATCCATTCTGCACTGTGTCTAGACCTGGCCTAAGATTAATATTTTCTGGTCTGAAGTTCTGGAATTCCTTAATTGACATTAATTTGAGTTCCCGCGCTTAATGCCCCCCTTTGTGTGTCTCCTCGGCATCATGAATGAGGTTATTAGCGGCCACTACGAGAAAATCTTTTTTAGGTTCACCCTATACTATGCCCGGAAGGTGGTGATGATGTCATTAAAGGATCAGGATCCTCTAACTTTAAAATGGTGGATATTACTCATTAACAGTGTTATTCCTCACTATCGCTCGTTATATGTTAACAGGAAGTGCCCCCAAAAATTTGAGTGCATCTAGTCCTAATAGAGTGCGAATCCTCATACTGATTTATAAAGCTCTCTGCTCTTAGTTTATTCACATAACGAAGGAGAATGAGTATATTGGTATGTGTGTGTGAGTGTCTTATTGTCCAAGCGTCAAAGTTAATTTATGTTTTAACAAGAGGACTGGCTACAATATTTTGCTTTCCTTCCTGAAACTTGTATGGTATACCACATGTGACTTATAGGAAATGTAATACACTGACTGTTATTTTACAATGTTATTTACTACTCCTGCAATGTGGTGAAGAATAAGCAGTAGCCTATGATCTTGTTACTCAGTTTTTGTTTATTATACTTGTATAAAAATGTGAAAAATAAAAACTTAAAAAAAAAAAATTCTAAGGGGCCCATGGCTTCCCCACATCACTTACCAAATTTTATACTGAGAAGGGCCTTCACCCATGAAATCCTCATACATTATTTCCTGCTCTCAATATACATGTAAGTCTAAAAGACCTTAAACTGCAGATTGAAAGCAGGCAGAAGGAATACATCACCCATTCTCAAAGAAGCTTAAACCAGTACCATATGTAGGAAGTGAATTACAAACTTGTAAGGGCAGAAATATTCATACAGCCTGGGGCCAATGGCAGTCTTGCCCCTGAAAGTTAAACTAGCCCTTCCCTGCTTCTTGTAATGCAACAGACTACCTATTCAATGATCACTAATTACTGTGGTTTGCATTAGTCAGCAACATCATCCTGTACCTCCAGTAACATAGGCTGGCAAAGAGAATCTGAGCTGTAACTCTGTTACATTGAAGCAAATAAGGGTGAAAGATGCTTTATGACTCTCCCGGCCACCAGGAAACTTTTATCCTTTTTGGATAAATCAGTGTAGACATTCTGTGATATCTGGAAGCTAAATGCTAAGATACTATGAGTATTGTGGTTTACATGTGCCCACCCCCTTCAGCATACTTGTTTTTCCAAATTATTGTGCCATACCAAGTGACCTCTGGCATTAACAAAATACTTTTGCCATGAACAGATGTTCTTGTTCTTCCAAAAGGAATCTGCCAAGTTGATTTGAGACACAAACCTATCTACATGACCTGTGGTTTAGTGATCCTAACAAGGGGCGTAGCCCCTTGTAAAAGGAGTTCTGTTACATCTGTGTCTCCTGCAGCGTAGCCCCTTGTAAAAGGAGTTCTGTTACATCTGTGTCTCCTGCAGTTCATATTGTCAGGCTGAGAAGACGCTGAATTAGTCTGGTGCTTTTCAGTTAGCGGTTGGCACAGCTGGACTGTGAAATTTGTGGCTCTCTGCAATCCTAACTCTGATTCAGCAAGGGTTAACGCACTTTCAGAGCTCTGTCCCTCTCATCTGGAGCATTTGTCATAAATTGAAAATTTATAGGTAGATTCCTTTTTTATCAGTCCTATAGGTTTTTAAGTACTGATTAGCGATGAGTTGGTTGGTCAAATTTTGGGTTCGACAGGTTTGTCTGAATTTCGTGCCAAACTTTTAGCCAAACACAAACCCCATTTAAGTCAATGGGGACATGGATTTTAGCACACATAAATGGATATAAAATGGGGCCAGTAAGGCCTAGAGGGCTGAAAAATGATAGGAATTACAGGGCAGGTGCTGCGAACCCAATGGGCTACTGAAAGTACTTGAAATAATGCATAACAAAAAATGAATAAATAAAGACATAAAAAAACATAATTAAAAAGGTTAGTCATTATCTCTACATTAATAGAAGCAATGGGAAAACACAAGCCCTTCATCTCACTGCGGTTAAAATTGCTCTTGGTGTTCAGACACAGTTAGTCATTCTCATAGCGGTAAAATAAACAATTGGAAAACAACAAACCCTTCCTCTCACTGTGGTGTAAGGTACTTTTGGTGTTCAGAACCAGTTAGTAATTATTAAACTGGTAAAAAGAGCAATATAAAAATGACACATCCTTGCTCTCTGTGAGGTTAAAGGCACTCTGTGTGTTCAGACCCAGTTATTTGAATGTGGAATTGAATTTGAAGTTCCATTAATTCAGCATTGAAAAAGAATTGAATTTGAAGTCCAATTAATCCAGAATTGAATTTGAAATCCCATTAATTCAGGACTAAATTTGATGTTTCTTTAATCTGGAATTGAATTTAGAAGTCTATTAAACTGTAACTGAATTTGTGTCTTTTATAGTAGTGAGAGGAACTCCACTACAGTAGGGGTGGAGTTCCCATCTGACATTGAGGGCTTAGTGGTGGTAACAGAGGACAATGCTTCCATCCTGGAGTTTGCAGATGCCACTTGCATTATTAATTACAGTTTTAATGAAAATGTTGGTGTGTTTGCCTGTTTTCTTTGATTATATCCAATGTAGAAATGCAAAATCCGTTTTACTGATGAAGGAAAAAACATGCAACCTGTATCATTGATTTACTGAAAAGATCTAGCTTAGGGGTTGTTGCAGGACTAAGAAAACAAGAAGCAGGATGAAGGGCTTTGTCAGTATCTTTAAACCTTTAAATACTGTAACTAAGACATTTATGCTTGTCCTCTTCAGCATCATATTAACTGTCACACCAGAGAGGATTCAGTATATAATTGCGGATGAAGCTTGATTCTTTGGCCGTGTAATAATCAAAAATTGTTCAATATGATAAATTTACTGCAGAATTTAATTATTATTATCGGCCACAATTCTAGTTCATAAAATGACATGCAAACACTTCATAGTTTATACGGTTGAAAAAAGACACATGTCCATCAAGTTCAACCAAGGAAGTAATGTACACTTGATGTAGGTATTACTTCACAATATGCACTGACAAGAGCACTTTTCTGATCCTGGTAGCACACTATTTTCACTGACCACACTTTTCTGAACTAGGTAGGTATCTCTGATACTGGGAAAGGGGCAGCTGCATGGGCCACGGAATCCCAGCTAGGAGGGTCAACATATAACAGACTGATCGATGACTAGTGGCTAAAACGGCTTTGCTACTTTGAATGGGGATGTGGTAGAGGGCTGTGTACTTGCAATTGAGGATGAGCATGGCAAAGATAATCCGACAGAAGTTGATGCACTGTCTTCCACGTAATTGACTAATGCCTCACCTTTATGGGGCCTATCAGGCACACGCCAGACACTCTGGTGCTTACTTGTACCAGAGGAACTTGAAGCAGGCAGAGATGGAATATGTCCTCTCCCTGCAGCAGAAGCACCCCGGCCACATCCCTGTCCCTTAATTCCTGCTTTCCTCTTTTTAAAAAACCTGCAGTACAAAACAATACTGTGACAGCACCTTTAGAATGAAAGTATTACTGGCCACTATTCATGGATAAAAAAACTTTTCTAATAGGAGTGTTCCTGTGTGCTATTCGGTGAGAACAACATATTTGGATAGACAGTTCTCATGTATTGCTCTTTGACAACTTAACTTTTTGGATAAATGTTCCTCTGTGCTGTTCTTTCTTACAAACATGCCGCTGTTCCAGGATTGAATAAACGTTTTAAGAAAGAAGACATCTCAATGACTAGGTATGTTATAGGAGTCTACCATCAGTATATATGTCCTTTAGCTTACTTGTGCAACATCCCACACCAGGGCCTAACCTTTTCTTGGGACCTGGAGGCAGCCAGGGCCCAGAATACCGGAGTGGCTGGCTAGTGCGGCCTTGAGCGTGCTGTGGTCATGGTGCTTGGTATGGGCAGGAGGGCTGGCTTACAGCCTGGCAGGTCTTCAATAGGTGTTGTGTGCAACAAATATGGAGGTAGAGGCTGATGCAGTGGTTTCTACCTGGGGCAAACCCTGAGCTGTCTGTAGGATGAATCCATGGGTGATCCAGGGTTCAGACAGAGGCAAAATTGTTCAAATCAGCAGGCAACAGCCAAATGATTAACAGCAGATTCACAAGCTAGATGAGTCATGGAGAGCTGGTCCACAGGTTACACTCAGCCTGGTAGTATATTTGGACTGGGCTGGTAGAGATGGAGCTGAATCCTCCTCCACTCAGCTTCCAGCTTGCTTTGGACACTAACATTTCACAGTGTTAACTCTTGCCTTACCAGGCAGTGGCTACAGCTGCAATTACTAAGTTCTCCTATACTAAGAGACCTCCTAGAGAGGTGACCAGGCACTATTCGCAACTACCACCTTGCCTAAGCGTTGTCAGGGGTGCAGGGCGGGATCATAGGGGGGGCGCCCATGGGGCGGATGGTGGTCACGTGACCGCACAAATCGCCCACAGTGTATTTGGCTCTGGGCTCCCCGGGACGATTCCCGTCGATGTGCTTGACTTTAGTCTATGGACGAGTGAGGGAACAATAAGTTCCCTGCTCTGCCATAGATGATCGGTTGTTAACACAGATGGCGGCGCCCTGCTGCTGGCGGCGCAGAGTGTGATGTCACAGTGTGTGACGTCAAGGTGCCGTAACATCATTGCGCCACCTGTAGCAGCGAGGGAAGATGAGACTGCAAGGGAAGATGAGGACATGCGCATCTGGGGAACAATTTTAGCATTTTATCAAGGACTGTATATAATTATTATAGGGGTATTGTATAGATTTATTATGGGGGGTGTATATAGCAATAATAGGAGTCTGCATATAGTTATTTATTATATAGTTTTTTTTTTTTTAAAGTCTCTTTATTGAATTTCATCAAATTTTCATTAGAACATTTCTTCGATAAAACATATTTTCAAAACCATCAAATTTCACTTAAGACAGTAATACCTTTACAGACATATTATTAATCCATTTCATAATCACATTTCCCATACAATTGAATTCAACATATATAACCAACAGTTCTTATTACAGAATTAAAGAACCTATCTAAAGTGAATATACATTTGTTAACCATTTACCCCCCCCCCCCTCATCCCTCCACTGGGAGCAAAACTAAAAACCAAAACATGACACAGACCAAAAAAAAAAGGTTTTAATCCATTTCTGGAAACTCTTGTTTCCTACCATCCTGATCCTTTCAAATCTTCTCACACTTCTCACTAAATTTTGCCATTCCTTCATCGAGGGTGGGACCCTATCTCCCCATTTTCGGGAAATACAAACGCAAGCAAGGTGCATGATCTTAACAAGCAGAGTATCATATTTTGAGTCCAAACACTGGTCCTCTGTCAACCCAAAAACTGAAAGCAAGAGGGTCTCAATCTTTGCCTCAATGCCCTTGAGGCTTCTCCATACACACTTTCCCAAAATCCTGCTATCTTAGGACATTCCCATATCATGTGAAGATAACCAGCCGTCACTGCTCCACATTTTTTGCATCCGATATTACCTTGAAACCCCATTTTTATTAAATCTACCGGAGTGTAATAAAGTCTAAAAATAATATTATGTTGAATAATTCTGTGGTTCCAATTGAAGGAGCAGTTTTTAATATTTTTATATATCCGTGACCATTTATGATCCAAAATTGCCCCAACCTCCTTTTCCCATTTTATACGTGACCCATGTTTCCAATTGACCATGTGGCCAGTCAACAAAAACTTATATACTTTCGCTATTACTTTACTAGTGCTTGTGCAATTGTGCAAAAACTCAATACATTCATGTGTGCTAACTGAATAACTATTCTTCTTTTTACTTATTTTAATTGCGTGCGAAAGTTGTAGATATCTCAAAAAATCTCCAGCTCTTAATCCATATCTACTTTTCATTACATCAAAACTTAATATTTTCCCCTCCTCCAGAACTTGTGACACATACCCCAAACCCCGATCGCAACAGAAGGAGGTGTCAGGGAGGGACAGAAGCTCTGGAAGGTAGTAATTCCCCCAAAGTGGAGTATCGTGCAACATCCCCCTATGTGCAATAATTGTTTCATCTTCAACCATGCCATGTTAATAGCCTTACACATTGCCATATTCTTAAATCGGTTTCCCAAAAAAAAAACCTCCTTCCAAACACTCAAAAATTGTGTTCATATTAGTGTACCCTACTAATGTGTTTAAAACTGTATTACACTTCCACATAATTAGTCTACTAAGGAAGTAGTGAACTAATGAAGTAACCAAGAAAAAAGGGTAATCCCAAACCTCCTTCTCCAATCTTTTTACACATATGTGAAATTTTCAGCCTTACTTTTTTGCGACCCCAGAATGGAGCCGGGGCCAGAAGCTGCGGGTGTTGGCTATATATTATAGCTGACACCCGGCTCTAACAGGGGCATTTGACAAGAATCGGACCCCCCCCCCCGCGCGGTGACCGGGGCTGCGCAATCTCCTTCCTGTAGCCGGGTTCCTGCCTCCTGGCAGGACCCGGCTGTAACACAATGAGCTTTCGCAGCATGCTCAGTGTCTTATATTAGACAGTGTAATACATCTGTATTACACTGTGTAAGGTGAAGAATCAGTGGATCGTTTGTTCAAGCTAACCTGTAAATAGTAAATAAAAAAAGTTAAAAACATTAAATAAAAACATATGTGTAAGGTGAAAAATCAGTGGATCGCTTGTTCAAGCTAACCTGAAAATAGTAAATAAAAAAAGTTAAAAACATTAAATAAAAACATTTATTAATAAAAAGATATAATTAAAAGTCCCCTAAACACAAATATTCCCTATATACATGCAATAAAGTGAACCCGCTCGGTGAACGACGTAAAAAAAAAACACGAAAAACTCATAAAACTTTCATAAAATCTGTTCACAAAAATGTTCTAAAACGTGATTAAAAAAAGTTATGTGCGCCAAAATGGTACCACTTAAAAGGACAACTCAACATGTAAAAAATAAGCCCTAAACCAGCTTTGTCAACCAAAAACTATTAAAGTCTCCGAAAAGATGGAGATGCAAAAACAAATGAGATTTTCTCTATATTGGTTTTTTTCCCAGTAAAATTGTAAAAATAAATGAAAAACAATATAAATGAGGTATCACCGTAATCGTAGTGATCTGAAGAATAAAGATAATATAGTATTTTTAGTGTACGGTGTACGACCGCCAAAAAATACAAAAAGAAAGGAAACCAAAAATGACTATTTTCTTTTCACCCATACATTCAAGAGTTAATAAAATCTCATCAATAAGCTAATGACCCACTAAAATGAAATATTTGTAAAGTGCATCTCATGTCGCAAAAAATAAGCCCTTATATGTCCAAATTGGCAAAAAAATAAAGATTGTTATATGTGGGAGGGATTGGGTATCAAATTTTGTGGAGAGTTTTGGTATTTTATCCACTGAGAATGTGTACATTGTTTGAAAAACACATTAATTTAGCCAAAAAAATGTACTTTCAAAATTGCATCCGATTTTATTTTAACCCCTGTAAAACAATTAAAGGGTTAACAAACTTCATAAAAGTTGTTTTACGTACGTTGAGGGGTGTAGTTTCTATAATGGGGTAATTTATGGGGTTTTTTATTTAGGCCTCTCAAAGTGACTTGAAACCTGAGCAGGTCCATCAATAGCAGGATTTTGCGCTTTTTATGAAAATGTGAAAAATCGCACCTAAAGTTCAAAGCCCCATAACATCCTACAAAAATAAGAGCATGCATAAAAAACCATGTCCACATGAAGTAGACATTTGGGGAATGTTAGTTATTACATTTTTTGGTGTTATGACTCCTGTGTGGAAAAAGTAGAACATTTTGAAGTTCAAAAATCGAGAATTTTTCCAAATTTTTATCAAATATTTGATTTTCTCTTATATAAATGCAAAACATACCACCAAAATTTTTCAACTAACATGAAGTACAATGTGTCACGAGAAAATAATTTTAAAATCACTTGGATATGTTAAAGCGTTTCAAAGTTATAACCATTTATAGTGACACAGGGCAGATTTGAAAAAAATGGGCCATGTCAGGAAGGTGAAAAGTGGCTTCGGCGTTAAGGGGTTAAAGAAAGAATCAGGAATCCACATAGGACTGGCTGACAAAACGAACAGTAATTGCGGTAGTAACACCATTTTCACCAATCCAATCCTGTCTGATTGAGTCAACGGTAATTTACACCAACTCCTCGCCTTATGTCTTATCACACTAATTAGCGGAGTCAAGTTTAGCTTAATATAATCTTCAGTTTCGGCCGATACCCAGATCCCTAGATATTTGAATTGAGTTTTACAGATACCTACATTAACCCCCTCCAAGTCCCATACGTCCACTGATTCTAAGGGCAAAAGCTGAGATTTATTCCAGTTGATACTCAATCCTGACCAATAACCAAATCTCTCCACTGTCTCCATCAATCTGCGCACCAACCCTGGTGTTTACCGTAAATAAAGAATCATATCATCTGTACAGACAAAGTTTATCTCCTATTCCTCCACATCCACATCCACTAATTCCTGGATCTTCTCGTATTAATATTGCCAGGGGCTGAATAAACAGTGCGAAGAGCAATGGAGACAGCGGACAGCCCTGTCTAGTCCCCCTAAAGAGATTAAACTGAACAGATTCCCGGCCATTCACTATAACCTTTGCCTTGAGGGCGCTATATAGACATTGTACCCAATGTATAAACCGAGGGCCAAACCCAAATCTCCTCAATGTTCCCCAGAGAAACCTCCAATCCACCCTGTCAAACGCCTTAACAGCGTTGAATGACAGGATGGAGCGGAACTCCCCTTCCCCCATCTCCATTGCTGCATACAGTCGCTGCATATATCGCATAAGAAAGTCTTATGTTGATTTTTTGTATCCAGGAACTCGCTATACTATTTTTGTGCCTCCACTACTTGTGTCCTTAGTTCCTCATCCGGGTTCCTACTTAGGCGGCGCTCCGCATCTACTAGTTAAGATAGTCCCCTTAAGATAGTCTTCATGTTTAAAATGCTTGGATTTTGCTTTTTGTATGGCTTTATACAAAATTCCCCTCATGTGACCCTTCAAAGAGTCCCAAACTATCAGGGGACTAGCTGTGTTCTTATTCACTGACCAAAAGGACTCAATTTTTTTTTTCAATTCAATTGGTTCCAGGATAACCAACCAATGTGGATTGAGCCTAAATGGTCTTTTGAGCTTTTCTCTAACCCCTATAGTTACCACCACCGGTGAGGCTATATATACAGAAGTTATTAAAGGGGGTGTATATAGTTATTATAGGGGGCTGTATATAGTTATTATAGGGGGTTGTATGTAGTTATTATAGGGGGACTGTATATAGTTATTATAGGAGGCTGTATATAGTTATAGGGGGTGTATATAATTTTTTATAGGGGGCTGTATATAGTTATTATAGGGGGTTGTATGTATTTATTATAGAAAAGGTGCAAATAATTATTAAAGGGGGTGTATATAGTTACTATAGGGGTACTGTATATAGTTATAGAGGGACTGTATATAGTTTTTATAGGGGGTGTAAATAGTAATTATAGGGGGCTGTATATAGTTATTGGGGCTGTATATAGTTAGTATAGGGGGGCCATATATAGTTAGTATAGGGAGCCTGTATATAGTTTTTATAGGGGGCCTGTATACATTTATTATAGGGGGACTGTATGTAGTGATTATGGAGGGGACTGTACATAGGTAATGTTGGGGGCTATATATAGTTATTGCTGGGGGCTATACATAGTGATTACTGTGGGAGCTGTATATAGTGATTACTGGGAGCTGTATACAATGATTGCTGGGGGAGCTGTATACAGTGATTACTGGGGTATTAAAAGTGATTGTTGGAGGGACTATACACAGTGATTGCTGGGGAGCTGTGTACAGTGATTGCTGGGGGAGCTGTATACAGTGATTGCTGGGGGAGCTGTTTAAAGGGATTACTGGGGCTGTATATCGTGATTGCTGGGGGAGCTGCATATAGTGGTTGCTGGGGGAGCTGTATATAGTGGTTGCTGGGAACTGTATATAATGATGTCTGGGGGCTGTATATAATGAATACTGGGCGCTGTATATAGTGATTACTGGGGAGGCTGTATATAGTTATTGCTGGGGAATGGTAAATAGCGATTGTTGTTCCCTTTCTGGACTACATTCAATGGGATCCCCCAGTATATTTTGCGCCCAGGGGCCCCCACCAACCAAGATCCGGCCCTGCTGGGGTGTTGCACCTACATATCAAATGCAGTTAATTACCAGTTAAAGGAAATCTTAAGTAGGTAGTAGTAGTAGATCTGATGGTTTTTCCTGCCTGCCTCTGC
This sequence comes from Engystomops pustulosus, assembly GCA_019512145.1. NCBI lineage: Eukaryota > Metazoa > Chordata > Amphibia > Anura > Leptodactylidae > Engystomops > Engystomops pustulosus. Next base: position 130,202,175 of record CM033642.1, read on the forward strand.
CCTAATCTATATAATTTAATTATATATATATATTTAATAATGTAAATTTGTTTATTTTCATATAGGTAAAATAAAGTTGTTAACTGCAGAGCCTACTAGGACATGTACTAGCCTGGCCAGGCACTGGGAACTAAGGCTAGTGCATGCCACAGTAACCTCTGCAGAAAACCTTTGATGGAAAAGATAAATCGACCCTACTATCTATATATGCCGATGATATTATGCTGGCATGTACAGAACCGTTAATGTCCTTGCGGCATATTAAAAATATTATAGATCAATTTTCCATGATCTCAATGTATAAATTAAATGGACCAATTTGACATGCTTGTGCAGCGCTGCGTAATCTGTGTGCGCTATATAAATAAAGAATTATTATTATTATTATTATTATTAAATGAGAACAAATGTCAGTATTTTATGATTAATGGTATAAGAGATACTCATGATGAAATAGCAAAGAGATATAAGTTTAAATCCGTAAAAACAATAAAATATTTGGGGATTGAATTAGGGGAGGGGTTGGAAAATACCTGCTTGCTCAACTCTCAAAAACTGATTAAAAGGGTTAAGGAGGACATATTAAAATGTAGAGATACGTTCACCTGGATAGCAAGGATAAATCTGGTGAAAATGCTGTTCCTTCCGAAAATATTATACACAATCTGTTGTTTTCCCTTCCTTTCTAAGAAAACATTAAAATATATACAGATGTTGTTATTAAAATTCATATGGAGAGGTAAAGGTATAAGAGTGTCTATTAAAATACTGTCTTTACCATGGGACCACGGGGGGGGTTGGATTTCCGGACTTAACTCTATATAACAAATCAGTAAGTTTACAATATATTATAGACTGGTACAGAACAGAACCAGTAACAATGTTAAAAACAGAAGAGGCCTTATTCACTCCGAGAAACTCCCTGAAAGAGGTTCTATTTAGGTCTTGGGCTGGTCTGATGATTCCGTCTTACAAATCAGTCATAGTGCATCATCTTCTTGCAGTATGGAAAGAAGCTAATTGGATATATTTTGATATGAAAGAAATTAAGATAGCCTGGTTGGTTGAAAATCCGATTAACGTGTCTAGAAGTTTTCAGCAAAGATGTGATAAATTTACGTTAAAAGATCTAATAACTGGTAACAGAATAATTCACTTTGAGGCAGCAAGGGAGGCCGGTATCTTTGCAACTGGTGACTTCCTGGTTTACATGGGAATCTGCAGTTCTATAAAACGATACAATATCTTAGGAAGGCTGACACTGCCAGAAGGCCCCTTTAAATTTATAAATAAAGTGGCAAGACAAACTCAGAACCAGAAGAAACTTCTTTCAGGTATATACAGAAACCTCTCAATTAAACAAGATAATGGTACAGCCGGTTAAAAAAATAAAATGGGAAAGGGATCTGGGTAGAAATTTTAGTCTGAGAGAATGGGAAGGGTCTTGGAAATCAATAGTAGGATACTCCATCTGTATAAATCATATAGAACTAGCAAAGAAAATTCAATATAGATGGCATTACTATGCAGAATTGGTAAATAAATTCAGTGGTGATATGGGAAGTGATCGGTGCTGGAAAGGCTGCAGCTTAGTGGGAACCTTTCTACACTCTTGGTGGGGATGTGCAGTGGTTCAGGAATTTTGGAGGGAGACATTTATAATCATATCTAGGGTGGTTGGGAAAGAGGTAGTCCCCTCAGGAGAATTAGCCCTTTTAACAATGAACATGGATTCATTACCAAAAAGATTTAGGTATTTGGTGTCCCATATACTCTGTGCAGCAAGAATGGAAATAGCTCAACAATGGAAAGAAGTCAAAGGTCCCTCTTTAAAAGCTATAATAGCAAGAATAAATACATTTTGTCAATACGAACGATGGATAGCTATAGAGAAATGAAAATTTCCAGTGTTTACAGAAAGATGGGAACCATGGAGTTCTAACCCAGATTTATTTAGGGGTGATGACATATAGGGAAAACTCGGACATGAAATAATGTTTTTTCTTTTCTTTTTCTCTTTTCTCTTTTCTTTTCTTCTTTTCTTCCTTTATTTTTCTTTTTAACTATCCCTTTGAGGGAATACTCCTTTTTTGGCTTATAGAGGTAGACATTGATAGTGAAATGCTACCATGGACACTGTATTATTGATGTACATGTATGTTCGGAAACAGGATATGGAAATGTTTTATATTTATATATTTTGTATTTTTGACATGGTACTTTTCTATTAATAAAGAAAAAAAAAAAAAAAAAAGTAACCTCAGTTACCGTATATACTCAAGTATAAGCCAACCCGAGTATAAGCCGAGACCCCTGATTTTAACACAAAAATACTGGAAAAACCTATTGACTCGAGTATAAGCTGAGGATGGGAAATGCATTGTTCAAAGCTTCTACTATATAGCCTGCCACCCTCCTGTAGTATATAGCCTGCCAGCCCCCTGTAGTATATAGCCTGCCAGCCCCCTGAAGTATATAGCCTGCCAGCCTCCTGAAGTATATAGCCTGTCAGCCCCTGACCCCAATATAATGCCGGTAGGAAAAAAACAAACAGTGAACTCACCTTTCAACACCCCCTCGGCAGGTCCTCTTCTATAAAGCACGGCTCCGGCATCTGCCTTGTGGTGTGTGTGTGTTTGTGCGATCCATCGCAGGCATAGTGTGTGCCAATGCTGGCCCACATAGTACAATGTCAGCGAGCGGCTGACGTCACAATCCCCGCAACGGACTGCGCAGGGACATGGAGCAGATGCCGGAGCATCGCTGTATAGAAGAGGACCTGCCAGGGGGCGTTGGAAGGTGACTCGAGTATAAGCCGAGGTGAGGTTTTTCAGCACATTTTTTGTGTTGAAAAACTTGGCTTACACTTGAGTATAAACGGCAATTTACATATTACTAAATAAAGTTTTTTTAAAAGGCTTAGTTTGGGTTCCAGTATTATTAAATTACAGATTGGAGCAGAGGCAGGGAGGAGGAATCTACCATCAGATTTAGTTCTAATAATAGATTCCTCATGGTAGGTTTCCTTTAAGTATAACAAATACGTGTGATTTCTAATGAGGATTTATTGTAACAAAATGCTACATTTTTAAAAAGGCAGGGCGTCAGCTTTTACACTTCAAACTATAAAGATCTAACACACTAGATGATAGGGAATCTTTATATCACTATATTTCTTGACGTTAAATGCTGTTTTTATAACTATGTTGAATTCTCTCTTTAAAAGGAGGTTACTTGCCAAATGTATTTTTATGTTTCAGTAGGTGCTTAAATAAAAGCTCTTTAGAAATTCCGTAGCTAGTAAAGGACCGTTTAATGGTTTCTGCACTGGATAATGCTGTCCAGTGTGGGTTCTAAGGCAAATCCATAGTTTTTTCAGTGTACAATTCCTTTCTTCATTGTAACGAGAACAGAATGAAATGCAAAGGAGAGTTGGTGCAGGTGATCTTCCTGTCTGGGAAACATAAAGACAATATTGCAATTAATCTTTTACATGAAACAGCAGGGTGCCAAATACTCATGTACAAACTGAAACTATACAATTAACCTTATTATAGAGCTAACTGCAATACAACTGTAATACTTTCCTGAGAAACCTGCAGGAGCAGTGAAAGTTAGGAATAAATCAATGTTTCTAAGTGGAAAGCATAGTTATCTTTACATATTCTGCTAGTTCTCCTGCCGCCCCTCTGTTTGAAGCAGCTGTACCCTTCCAATATTTATTGGCAAATTCACTCTAATAAGGCAATAGAGGACATTACCTTGCAACATGACTGATCACTGTAGGAATGGAACAAGCTGGAGACTGATAGAAATGTTCTCTAATGACCTCATTGCTTTTAATGTTGCAAATTACATATCATTTTATTGTATTATCTATGAAGTGGCAATGCATTCTCTCAAATATATATATATATATATATATATTGGTTCATTCTCTCAAATACAAAATAACAATGCAAAACGTTATTATGCAAAACGTATATATATAAGAAATCCAGAGCAGCACAGTTTGCTGTTAGCCATTGATCCCTTGGCAAGGGTCCCAACAATATGTTTAGTAAGAGCCAGAGTCCATGGAAAAGAGTGAATGTTTTTTCCATCAGTGCAACGTTTTGGTGTGGTGGCACACCCTTTTCAAACATAAAGTGCATAACACAAATCCTGACTTTTAAGGACCAGAATTGTTTCCCGTAAATCCCTTCCTCATCCAATCCCTTCCCTTCCTTGGTTGAACTTGATGGACAAGTGTCTTTTTTCAACCATATAAACTATGAAACTATGAAACAGGTCACTGGTCAATTACAAAATGTGCAAAAGAGCCCAACGGCTTTTCAAAGTGCAAAAATTCACAAGGTGCAATGATCTATAAACACGATAATAAATGCTACATTTCATGTTACAATATAATACATAAAACTGGTGATAACAAGTGACATAGTACTTACTCAATAAAATCCACCCATCAGTATGGTAGTCCCATCCTTGTCTCCTCCTGTTCATTCATAAACATAATAATGTACCTGAAAAATCAGCGCGATTGCGCTTGAGATCGCTTTTTTATGGCCTATGCATGCTAAGATAATGACATGATTTAAACACCCCCTTAGGCAGTCACATGTGCCACCTCTCAATCAACTTTTCTAGAATCATGTGACAAAGTATCACATTATTTTAGATCTTCCCGCAATGTGATGTACTATAATAATAATATAGCCATAAATGCTCCACTTGGGGATCCTGGGAAATATTCAAATCAGTTTTCCAGGATGGCACAAGAAAAACAATGCCACTGCCCTATATAATGGAATAAGTATACACCCGCAGTTACTGTCACTGCTCTATAAGAAGGTATGGGAATACTCATTCAGCACTTCACACTGCCTGAAAAGGTCAATCATTTAAAATTTCTAGATGCCCCTTACTGTCATTCTACTGTCATTTTTGCTGCCTTGCTTGTCCACTCATAATTACCAATACTGTCTACTATCATTAACAGCCTTCTTTTTTTTTTAATGAAATGTTTTTATTAATTCTTTGTTTATTTTTTTTTACTCGTGTTATTATTGTCATTTTATAATAATACTTTCCCCAGTCCATTTTTGTCAGCATAACTCCCTGTTATTAACCCCATTTTTCAGCCCTCTAGACCTTTCTACCCCATTTTACAGCCAATTTGGGATATTAAAATGCAGGTCCCCATTTACTTCAATGGGGTTCATGTTTGGGATCAAGTTTGGTTCCCACACCCAATTTTTTTCCAAAGTTCAGCTGCAAATCGACAAACCCGCTCATAACTAGTTGTAATTCCATAGCACGAGAAGCGTCTTTTAAGTAAATCTATTTAAAGGAATATAAGACAGCACCCACCAAATGTAGCTATATGGTATATTAACTCCCTATCCATTATGGCAAACGACTAAAGAGGGAGGGCCTTTGTTTCAGGCTCTGGGGTGGCCAACGCACAACTGCCATAACTTCACATATAAACTTGTACTGTCCTCCTTCATGTAGTTTTTAATGATGGATATGGAGTTTACATTAAGTGGCATATTATAAATGCTCCACATAGGGCCCTGGGAAATATTCAAATCAGTTTTCCAGGATGGCACAAGAAAAACAATGCCACTGCCCTATAAGATGGAATGAGTATACACCCGCAGTTACCGTCACTGCTCTATAAGAAGGTATGGGAATACTCATTCAGTACTTCACACTGCCTGAAAAGGTCAATCATTTAAAATTTCTAGATGCCCCTTACTGTCATTCTACTGTCATTTTTGCTGCCTTGCTTGTCCACTCATAATTACCAATACTGTCTTCTATCATTAACAGCCTTTTATTTTTTTTAATGAGATGTTTTTATTAATTCTTTGTTTATTTATTTTTTTACTCGTATTATTATTGTCATTTAATAATAATACTTTCCCCAGACCATTTTTGTCAGCATATCTCCCTGTTATTAACCCCATTTTTCATCCCTCTAGCCTTTTCTACCCCCATTTTACAGCCATTTGGGGATATTAAAATGCAGGTCCCCATTTACTTCAATGGGGTTCATGTTTGGGATCAAGTTTGGTTCCCACAACCAATTTTTTTCCAAAGTTCAGCTGCAAATCGACAAACCCGCTCATAGCACGAGAAGCGTCTTTTAAGTAAATCTATTTAAAGGAATATAAGACATCACCCACCAAATGTAGCTATATGGTATATTAATATAATTAATTAATATAAAGGAGGGCCTTTGTTTCAGGCTCTGTGGTGGACAACGCACAACTGCCATAACTTCACATATAAACTTGTACTGTCCTCCTTCATGTAGTTTTTAATGAAGGATATGGAGTTTACATTAAGTGGGATATTATATATCAGTGGGACTGAGCACCACATTATTGTTACTTTATTTGGCCACTTCTATTTCTTGTGCTTGAAAGACTGTCCTATAATAGTGGCAGTTTCATTTTGTGGCTTTTTTGCAACATGCAGATTTTTCTGCAGCAAGGGCAGAATTTGTGTGCTGCATATTACGCATTCCTAGTTCACCTTCTCATCTGAAAATTGATTCCATTCTTCTAAACGGGGTTCTTTTGGAAGTCAGCAGATAGATGTCTGCAGTGCTCATTTAGATTAATATGACTGATTTTCAAGGCACCCTAGGGGGAACCGCTACGCCAATGGACAGACGTAACCAGTCACTGACATTTTGCACACAACATTTTCGTAATTTTATCTACCTGATTGATCTTTAATTGCTAATGACATTACAGGTCAAGTTTCTTTCCTTTTGCTTTTCATTCTCCCCAATTTCTTGTTTTCATGCATTTCATAAGCTGCTATTTCCATTTGCATATAATTTCCGTCATATGTTACAAGATGCTACTATCTCCTGTTCTATCCTGAAACACATTTTTGATTTCATTATGAAAACCGTATCATTGTGGAAAGCTCTGTTGCCAGGAAACAGCATTCCAACAGGTTGTGATGGCAGAGTGCATACAATGAGCTTATTTCAAAACAATAAAGGCTAGGGTCTCTCCACATTTGGTTTTTATGTTCAATATGACCATACCAAATGTTCAGTCGATGCATTAATTGTGTACACATCTGTAATGAAGACATAGTCAACTATTCTATGATCTGAAGGTTTGTCAAATGTATACTTTTATGCTCTAGGAAAAATGGATACTAAGACCTAAAAGAATGCTAAATGTATATATTAGGCGAATTACAACCAGACATTGGTATACAAAAGTGATGTAAACTTAGGCTAAATATCCGGAATTAGAACCGTATTGTTTGTATATCCTGATGAATATGACAGGAATCTGCCTATAAACGGATGTCAAATGGCAGCTTTCATTGACGGTGTAACATAATTGACATGAACATGATGTATGTACACAATTACCTAAAAGATTCATCACTTATGTGTAAATCATTTTAGTTTAGGCCCAATGAACCCCATTTGCCCCATGTATTTTGGATTCTGAGATTGGTGTGCATTAGACCTGTCCTCCCAACCCTAGCCTGCTGGTTCAGATGACATATGTATAACTAGGGAATATGGCCCAATCTCTGCATCTCTTTCCTCTTTTAATATTAGTTTGTACACATGGACTTTTTACTTGGGGCACTATGCAGGTCAATAAAGCACCATGGGGAGATTTATCATGGTTTGTACTGGTGTACAAGTGCAATGTCCAGTTGGACAGGCCTTTAGGAAAGTCAGCACCTTTTTAGCCTCCTGTAGTTGGGGCTGGAGTGTTACTGCCGAACTTTCCGTGTCACCCTTATACTTATAGCACCTTTAAGGCTGGATCACCCCATTTAAGAGTCACCCCATTTAAGAGTCATTTATGACCTGCTCAGCTATTCTATGCATTAATGCATTGCTGACACCTTCTGCCCAGAGAGAGTGTTTATACAAATATCTCATGCTGTATCTGCCAATAAGGGTTAATGTATGTACTTATACGATGGATGTAAAATGATTTATCTTCCTACAGGTTACCAAGCCAATGATTGGCTGACACTCTCAAAATCTCTTTCATGAGACTTTTAAGATTATTCTTGCTCTAGAGATAAGTTCTTCTTCTGAGACTCTGTCCTCATGGATTTCTCTTTCTTGAGAATACTGATGCTACCATAGAGATTGCAGTTGTGCTGCTGATACAGCAAAGTCCATCTGGCTCCATAGGAGGGAGATTCTGCCCAGCAAAGTTGATAAATGGTCCACATTGATGTTCCTATTGAAGCTATTATTGCCACACGGCCAGCCAAATCTACAGCCTGATAACCTCAAAGGAAGAAGTTGTTGCCAGCCTGCAGTTGTGCTGCAGGAGTGCCACAGGGGGATATGTTCTACACATGCAGCCTCTCCCTTTTCTTTCTTCTGACCTACTGGCCTGGATGGGTGCAAAAGAGGCCTAATCAAGGTTTCCACAAACACCTGCAATGTAGTCACCATCATAGCCAGCCACCACAGATTCCGTATCCTGCTACTACTGCAGGCTTTTGGCCTTGATGGACAGGATTTGTGACTACATCCCCCCCTAATGTCACTTCCACTCCAGGTGGCCATGCAGTGGAGCTGGCGGGAGCAGGTTTTTCCCGCACAATGCCAACATGCTAGCTGTAGCCTGTGCACATTCCTGGCACAGGCTATAAGTGCAACCCTATGGCAGGCACAATGTCTGCCAACTGTTAATGTATCTGCCGTGGCAAGAAGGGCAGGGATAACATCAAGAACATTGCAATCCGCACACATATAGCCAGGGGCTGCTGGTTATATACTGAGGGCAGGGGCTAGCTGGCTATATACCGGGGACAGGGGCCAGCTGGTTATATACTAGGGGGCATGTGCTGCTTGCAATATACCGGGGCAGCAGCTTCTTGCAATATACTGGGGGCACAAATGCTGGGTATATCCTGTTGCAGGGGCTAACTGGCTATATAATGGGGGCAGGGGCTGCTGGCTATATACTGGGGGGTAGGGGCTGGCTCACTACGTACTAGCAGGCATGGGCTGGCTATATACTAGGGGGCAAGGGGCTGGTTATATACTGGGGGGAAGGGGACTGGCTAGCTATATACTGGATGGAAGCGGTGACCAATGCACTTCCCACTCTAGGCTTATACTCGAGTCAATAGGTTTTCCCAATTTTTTGTGTTAAAATTGGGTACTTCGGCTTATACTTGGGATGGCTTATACTCTAGTCAGGGTCGGTTCTAGGTTTTAATAGGCCCCTGGGCCTCAGTAGGCAACTTTGTAGTGAACTGACATGGTGGCATTAAAAATTCAGAAACTAAAACAGTCTCCTGTTCTCTAGTTTATCGTACCAAACAGCCAATTCATAGATATTTTGTATAAGCCCCCTCACACACTATGGATTCATTAGATACAGCCCCCCCTCTTTCCCATGGATTCCTTATGTGGGCCTCCCCAGCAGCTTTGTGTCCCGGCACCTGCCCAGGTATGCCCAGTGCTGCCGCTGGCCCTGACTCTAGTATATACAATATCTCCTCAACTATGCCATATTTTGTGATAAAGGGAGCAGGGCACTTAGGTGAGACATTTATGTTTTTCTGACACGATAATTTCCTATGATGAACAGTGCCTTCTTACTGACAGAATACAGTACATCTGGTTGCTTTCTGCATCATGTTGTTACTATTGTAGACTGCTGCTCAGCCGGATATGAAATGTGACTTCATTTTCTAGCTGATAATGGTTAAAATGTTTTATACCAGCTGTAATACAATAATAGAGTGCACAACGACAAGTCTTGCTAATTTCCTATGTCTTTGTGCTAAGTGGCCTTCATTTAACTGCTTATTGCAAAGCTTATGTTTTATCTTGGTTATTTGGGCATGAGGAATTCTTTGTTTAATAGGATCTATGATTAAATTGGTGGGTTTAATCAAATCATTGCTAAAGACTGTAAAAGGATAAAATACCTACACACAAATCTATACAACCTGGATTGTTCACCCTTGACCAAAATAGAAATAGATGAGAAAAAAATAACATGCAGATAATTAGCTATAAAGAGAAGAGGAAAATGACTACTCATATCACATATGTCTTTCCATTGAAAACCATGCGATCAGTAACCAGCACTCAGTGGGGCAGATTTACTTACCCGGTCCATTTGCAATCCATCGGCGTGTTCTCTGCGGTGGATTCGGGTCTTCCGGCGGCATTTCAGCGAAAATCGGCGCAAATCGGAAATATTCGAGTAACCCGCCGTAAAAACGTGATTCGGGCCCTTAGTAAATGACCCCCAGTGTCTTGCATTTAAACAGTGCAAAAGACAGGGTGCTGGTTAACTTTCGCATGCTTTTCAACAGGCTGAACTCACCCCTGGATGTTAACATTGCGTTTGTAAACACAATACAAACTCCATGTGTGGGCTGCACCCTGAACGAAAGCTGTATACCTAGAGGATAGAATAGTAATATAAAACACACAAATATGGCAATGATCAAAACTAACATAATGGACCTTATAGTGGCACCACATATGCATTTAAAGGTGTTCTCAAGTCCGAACAATCCTTAGTTGTTAGAAGGATTCCTGAACAATAAGTTTATTATAAAGTGCTCCCCTGCAGGTAGCTGTGATCTGTGGTGTTATCTGTTAAAGCACAGAGGTAGAGGTTGAAAATCTGAGCGTTTGCATATCTTTATAAAAGATAATAGCCGATTGATTTATACTAAAAAATACTTTATTCTTTCACACTCTTTACTTTGGCTACATGCCCCTACAGCGCTCCTGTCACCTCTGGCACTCCCAATGATGTCATCTGATTAGAAGCACTGTGGGGGAGCGTAGCCGAGCCTGGTGAGGCTCTGCTAAGATCTTCTGCATAAGTATAATGTATCAGCCACACGTCCGTAAAATTGGAGATAGAGGGTCATGTGATCTCTATCTGTACATGAGCAATCTCCCTGCCAGGACCATATGATAGTATTCATAAATATAACCACATCTACCTCCCTTTAAGGTCTTCGCAGGAAGATTGTTCATGTACAGATAGAGATCACATGACTCTCCATCTGCAGCCATTTTATGGTTAGGAATGTCTGGCTGAAGAGGTAAAAAACAGGAGGCTTCACTTCACATATCAGAAAAGCAGTGCAGAACCTCAAATAGATGTATATTGGTAAATTACCTAACATCCTGCCCCCCTACGCTTACACACATTACAAAAATATGAGGTAAAGTGGCAAACTCCTTTAAAGGCTACCTTCCTTAACTCCTTATAAATAATGACAGTGCTCAATTAGAAAACTTTTAAGCCTTACTTTACACTATTTTGTACAGGACCTCTCTCTACTTCCTTCAGTCGTAAAGTTATCTACAAACCAGCATTACACAGAGTCTTCTAGAATACACCCATACTAACTACAATTTATATTGGTTTAGATATGTGAGACAATCCTAACCTAAAGTGCTTGTATTGCATTATGAGATTATCACATTATGACTATTTTCTAGAGTCCTATAAATTTCAGATAGGGATAATAAGACCATATAGATATAGGTATAGCTTAGGCCAACCTGATGTTGCTTTGAATTTTGCCTTCATGTACATATGTATATATAAATCTGACTACATTTTTTTTATTTTCATGTTCCTATTGAGTTGTCTGATGAAGGTCAGGTCATGACTGAAATGTCGCATCCTTTGTATGCTATAGTGATATTAATAAAATCAAGTCTCAAAAAAATCATATTAGAGTGACTGGATTACATTAATATTAGCATTTCCTACAGTGTCGGAGAGAATCTTCCTGTCAATAATAAAACAAAAAACATGTGTAAAATGTCAAAATTTTGCCACCAAGCTATCGTTTGGGAAAAAAAAATGTATGCCAGAGAAGTAAGACCTCATGCACACAACTGTATTTGGGGGCTGTGAGCCAATCACACAAAGTTACAAGCAAGTCTTACAATCGCCTCTTCTTCAGGCTTTTTGAACATGTATAAAATTGTTGTTAGTCTACCTGTATTTAAAGGGGGAAATGGTGCCAAAGTGTACCATGATGTCGTCTTACTCTTTATTAGTAAAGTTAATTCATAATAAAGAAAAACACATTCCACTGTGTTCACAAACATAAGAGGGTTCTTATCAATTAATTGCACATAACTAGATAGGTTAGATAAGTGAATAAATAGTTACATAATCTCAAAGACAGTGCTAAATTAATGGATCTATGAATATTGTTATGCTGTGCTATGGTATTTTCACTAAAGAGGTCCCATAAAACCTTTTAATTCGAATTCCTTTTATTAAATTCTATATTTCAAAACATTATACTGTATATACATATTGCATGGTTTTCACTATGCTCTTTATTGGTTCCTTCAACTGTGTATAATGTTAATCCACGTTAACCAACTATTCAAAGGGGTTCTCCACTTTTAGAAAAATTATTGGTATTGTTTGTTTAATGAAAATTTCTACAATTTTACAATATACTTTCTTTATTTATTCCTCACTGTCTTCTAGATCTACTTCCCATTATTCCACATAAAAAAATCATTGTTTGCTTCCTGTGAATAGAAATCTATCCATGGTCATGTGATGTCACACAGGTGCACAGCTCTGATCACTGTGATAATAAAGAGCCATGCTTCTTTGTGACATCACATGAGCATTGGCAGCTTTGATCCACTAGAATTAAACAATTGAGCATCCTATAGAATGACAGCAAGCAGCATTTCCACTGCTGCTATGCATGGATCCAATATGTGACAAGTGTAATAATTAACTCAAAGTACACAGAATAAGGATAAGTTACAGTTCCTTTAAGTGTAATATAACAACCTTCAGCTCTCCATTGTAGTGGAAAGAAGATGGAAATTATATCTTCCTTTTGAAACGTGGGATGGAATTATGACTAGCGAATGAGCAGTGTAATACTCTAATTTAACATATTATTAATATTCAAGATTCTGGAAATGTTTAAAACTTGTGTTCTCAATCATTCCCTAAATTTGGTTTTATTTGTAATCCTAGTTAATCCATTCTACCACTTCTAATTAAAATAAACCTAAAATAATACATAACACTGAGTATGTCTTAAAATACAACTTCAATTCCTTTAACAGCCATCAATCCATGGATTCAAATAATTTCCATAGCCCCCATCATTCCCAAATAATTTTTTCCGCATCTAGTTAAATAGGCTCTCTATTATCCAGAGGGCATTCCCAAGTTGTCAGCTCCAGGCCAGGACCTCCCACATGACAGTATACAGGCTAATTAGCATATTGAGTTCTAAAACTAACTCCATTGGTTCCAGCCTATGAATAAAGTAAAATTTCAAATTTTATGAAAAAACATTGGTGCACAAAAGGATGGTTCCATTGTGTCTAGAGCCATGATATTGCTACTAAAGATTTGCCTCTGCCTTGACTTTGCATGCATCGTATTTCATATCCTATTTCAGAAATTATTTAGATGAATTATTATAGGTTTTATGCATATTGTGCTACATTTAAATATGCAATTGAAACCTCTAAAACACTAATTGACGATCTGATTCACTCTCGTCTAGACTACTGTAGTTCCCTTCTAATGGTCTTCCACTTACTAAACTTTCTACTCTACAAAATATTCTCAATGCAGCAGCCAGGCTTGTCTTTCAGACCAAACGGTAAATGGATACCTCCAGTCTGCGCCAGTCTCCTTCCAAATACAGTTTTAATTACCAACCCTCATCCACAATGCTCTTCATAATGCTGCATCTCCCTACCTCTCCTCTGTCATCTCAGTCTATCATCCAACCCGTGCTCTTTGATCTGCCAGTGATGTTAGATTATTCTATTCCTTAATTCAAACTTCCCATTCACATCTCTGGGACTTCTCCAGAGCTGCACCAATTCTCTGGAATACCCTTCCGTGGACTCTCAGTCTAATACCCAATCCCCAATGCTTCAAACGTTCCCTTAAAACTCACATATTTAGGCAAGTCTATCATGCTCGCTAGCTAAATGCAACTTTAATTCTTTATTAACCAATTCTGGGTAATCAGGGGGTGGAATAATTAAGGTCTTTTCATGCACATTAGTGCATTACATTGAACAGAACTATGCCTCACTCTCCACACCCTTATTATAAATAGGTTAATTTATTGCCTGGGAGAGAGAGAGCTTCAAAGTCCTAGTTCATACCTAAACACACTCAGCTGTACCATAAGTATTCATAGATTTCCTTCCAGAACTACAAAGGGGTATATGGCCAATAATTCCATATGTCCATTTTAGATTTATGGTCCAACCCTGCCTAATACCAGGTTCATGTGATCGGGTTAATGTGGGTCTCAATCTATTCTGGATGCCTCAGATGAAGATATATGTAGAACTCTCAATGGGAGCTGCGTCATCTTCAGTCTCAAAAGATACCGGAGATCTGAACGGGTCTGATGGCACCTGAACAATAGTCCTCTGACCTCCCATTGAGAAGTTAAAATCTATCTGAGGTTCTGGATATGGTTAAGGTAGGAGGTGTTCTAGAACCCACCTCGGCGTGGGAGGGGTGTTTCTACACTTTTAATTAAAGCAAATCCCCTTGGCCATTCTTCTTGTCCTGGGGGAATATTACAAAAACACAGCATCAAAGCAGGAATAATCTGAAATCTGCTGTTGGTTCAGCACAGGGCAATTGACTTTAACTTGATTGCTTATACTTGTTTTACTCCACCTGCATTCTGCATCGGTCTCCTGTACATATATTTTCTTGTGTGTATTCTATAGTCTAATGTGCCCTTAGCAATTAAATTCATTAATTTAACTGTTCTTTCACCTCACGCCTGTGTCTCACTTATATATATATATATATATATGTATACGCTACCTGTGTTGGCTTCTCTCCTGATACAAACCCATTACAGACTAGGCTTATATTTAAAAGGAGCTGTTGGCAGACTACAATGCCGGTAAGGCTCCGTTTTACTGAGATGAGTGAATGGGAACTTTTAACTGTTCGGGATTGTGGACCACTGGTGTGCCATAACAGAGGTAGTTTGCAAGACTCTTTTTCACTTCTTATGCCTCCCAGAATCTGTGCATTTAGGGGAGTTTCTATGAAAAAAAAAAAATGATCCAAAGCACCAGAAGCTGGGCGTGTGCATGGCAGACAGGCATCTATGTCAGGGTCAATACCATAGGTGCACACCACAACTTTGCTGCTTGCTCTGAGGAGGCCCCTACAACCCTGCCAGCTACCACAATAGCCCCTGTAGATATCGTGCAAGAGTTGCCTGTGAGTACAGTTTTGCCTGCAGTTGTGCCTCCTGCCACTGCCACCTGCTGCTGCTCAGCCTTGTCTGAAACTCCAGCTAATGCTATTTCCAGGTCCAGACGCAGAAGGTCATACTCTGTTTTACTTTCCCACCACAGTGCCATTATGATTGCATTGGAAGATGTTTGAGATTCTCTCATTGGTCAAGGAGGCCCAGAAATGGGATGGGGGGGTCAAGGCTGCATATGTATGGTTACACCTCACGGTTGCTCAGAGCTCCCCATTTTCAGTAGCGCCAGTGGCCATCAGAAGCCCAGGCCCTTATTGGCTATTAAATAAAGGGAATTGTAGGTTCTTTGGCCTCTGCAAGCATAAACATGAATGCTCTTCGTCCAGAGGCTCCCATCCCTCAGTGGTACCATGTGGCATTGGCCAAATTCCAGTTGATCTATTATCTATCAAGAACCTGGCTTCGTCAGAGGTATCAGCTACCCCTGACGATGCTGGGTTTCACGGTGAAACAAGTTGTGGGCTTTCCTATGATATTACTGGTATTAAGTGTGTGTGTAGGATCACCCAGGGTTAATATCCCACACAATACCCCACATAGTTGCCACCACCATAAGGGGATTCTATGTTTTCAGATATTGGCATGTATTGACTGTTTTTTTTACAATCTTTTGGTAATTACATTTCTGAGGGTTTGGGACAAGATCTTTATTTAACTTCCATTTAATGCAAAGTTGGATTCAGTTTAGGCCTAACCTCACCAGCATATACTCAGAGATTGTGTTGTCTGATATTGTTTATACAAATATCTTTTTTCATTTTGTTTTGTGGATAACAATACATGTAGTTTATAATATAGCTGTCTGGGACAGGGGACCGGTGATGGGCCAGGCAGCTCAGCACTATTATTAAAGCACTTGCTTATTAAAAGCCATACTATTTCTAATATGTCAGTAAACATTCTTTAAGACTTTTAGAGCCTGAAAACCTGTTAAACCATTCACATAAATCTTGAACAAGCTCTCTTTATGATCAGAATGGGACATCTTTGCATGAATCAGCTATAAAAGACTGCCACAGGGGTATTCATTATCTGCCCTAAGCATGCCCTTATACACTGTGCAGTGGATGTAAGATATAAATGTAAGCTTGGCTTCATCAAAATGTATGAGAATATGACCCGTTTGTTGGTCCAATACCATGGACTGAACACCTTGAACAGGACAGGAGTCCTTGCATTACTATTATTTGTTTTTCTGCAGAAAGCCTAAGTCTGTAAGACCCCATAAATTCAGAATCACTCACTTCATAAATGATACTATCTGTAGCTCCTGGCATTGCCTGGGTTGACCAAAAAATTTTTTTATGTATCCATAGACCATCACTGTCACTGACCGTCCCTTTATTAAAAACTTTTATGACCATCTCGGTCTCTGACTTTCTCTCTTTGGCAGTCTCTTTCAGTGACTGTTAGTCTCTGGCATACTCTTTCATTGACTGTCAGTCTCTGGCATACTCTTTCATAGACTGTCAGTCTCTGGCAGTCTCTTTCAGTCACTGTCAGTCCCTGGCAGCCTCTTTCAGTGATTGTTTGTCTCTGGCATTGTTTGGTCTCCAACTGTCAGAAGTGTATGAGAGCACTTCTCACACACAAACGTACCGGATGAAGCGCTTCCTAGTGTGAAATGGCCATCGTTAAGTTTTTTGTGATGTCCTGAACTCGTTTTCCTCCTCTACCTTTCAACCAAACCGCATTGTTGCCATGTTTTTCTTTGAGCATGTTCTAATAAACGTCTAAGAAGATCTCAAGGTGGGGAGTGAAATTTCTTTTTCTTCTCCAATATGCCTGCAAATGTACAAAGCTTGCTTTTATGAGGAATAGAGCATCGCAGAAGCCTTGACAATATCATGAATTTTTTCATAGCTCCCATCTGTCGCAGTTATGTTAGACCATACTCTGATATGTAATCAGAGATGCACTAGTGTCTGAAGCAGTAGACAATCCATATGTCTCTTTTTTCACAAGTGTTTAAGAGCAGAACTGCTCTAGTTGCCCATGGCAACCAATCAGAGCTCAAGTTTCATTTTCCCACAACTGTTTATAAAATTACAGTTGATCTCTGATTGGTTTCCATGGGCGACTGGAAGAATTTTACCTCAGACATTTCTGATCTCCCCCAATCTTACCTCATGCATAAGCTGTATTATACTCATTATACTCATTGTCTATAGTAACCAATCAACACTTAGAGCTCATATTCATGACCTGTGGTAGAACAGCAACCAATCACAACTCAGCTTCTAACTGTCACAGCAGCAGCAGACACTAGCTCCTGTATATGTTGGTTAATAAGTGGATTTTGGAAAGCTTGGGGTGAAAATTTTGGCTCAAATCCTTGTATTTAATGTTCTGAGTTACAGAGAGTGTCAGTGCAAAATTTGGTGATTGTAAACCCAACGGTACAGATTCCTTTAGCGGACATAAATACATACACAAACACATACACTCAGCTTTATATATTAGATGTTCACAAGGGGCAGAGTTCTGCAGACATTTCTGGAAATGAGTTACTTATATCTTAACAGATATGCACATGGCCTTTTGGAAACTCCAATCAAATACATGAAATGGCATACCTTACAACTTTTGGGCTAGAGAAAGAGGTACAAAATCACATCCCCCTTTTTCCTAAACCTTGCCCTTTTCCCACCCACAAGCATAGTGTAAAATGGACCTTAATGGTCTCACATAATATAATGCCTCTCACTTTAATTTTTTCCTGCCTCTACATTTGGTCCCCACTTTTATTCATCTTCCCATACTTTTAATATCCTAACTTTCTAAACTTCTCCCCCATCCTATCCCCTCACATGTCCTCATATTGTGGCCCCTCTCTCCAGCAATGTGGTCTCTCTCTGCCTCCTCTTCCCATTGTGGCTCCTGTCCTCCACCCCCTCATATTGTGCCCCCTCTCCCCTTCATATTCTGGCCTCCTGTCCTCCATCCCCCTCATACCATGGCCTCATGTCCTCCATACTCCTCATATTGTGGCCCTCTCTGCTCTCCCCCTCATATAGTAACCTCCTGTCTTCATTCCCCCTTATATTATAGACCCCTGTCCTCCATTCTCCTAATATTGTGGCACCCTGTTCTCCATACCCTTCATATTCTGGCCTCTCATCTTCCTTATAGTGTGGCCTCCTGTCCTCCACCCCCCTTATATTGTGACCTCCTGTCCCCCATCCTCCTAATACTGTGACCCTCTGTCCTGCATTCTCCTCATACTGTGGCCTCCTGTCCTCCATCCTCTTTATAATGTGGCCTCTTGTCCTCCATTCTATTCCTACTATGGCCCCTCTTCTCCTCCACCCATCTCATATTGTGGACCTTTTCCTCCTCCTGTTGCTGGGTATTAAACAAAAAGAAAGCTGTTACTTATCTTCCCCTTGTTCCTCTGCAGCAGTCCTGCTTTCTCTTCTGCTGGGGCTCCAAAAATGACTCGGAGGATTGGTGTGGGACCAGCCTAGCGTAAGTGCTACCTTTTCATGTGTATGCTGAAGCGATGAAGCTGACATGTGAGGAAGTAGCAGGAAGCTGACCTCCTGAACCCAATGCCTGAGCTGCTCTATAACTCTAGTGTACAGGACCAGGAGGAGGCTGGATGAAACGGTCAAAGCCGCCAAATCTAGAACAGTTGGGAGCTATGGAAATAGTACCAGAACTCTCAAAAACAAATCTACTACAGGTGAAAATATCCAACACATTTTTAAAATAAATTAATGTAAAATTTAAATTAAATTAAAATTAAAAAAAATATGAAGGCTTCTACACCTTTTACATTATATTGCGCTTACACGCCATTGTCTATTTGTAGAATTTATTCTCCCTAGGCTTCAATTACTCTACTTCAGAGAAAACATATTACTATGTGATTTTATGGAAAATACTTTTACAGGTGCAATTCTTATAAAAGATCAATTCTCCAGAGGTAGGTCATAGAAATAGCGCACAAGCTGATTTCACATACTGTGGGTATCAGATGCTTCCATCCTATATTACCTTTATGAGCGGTCTGTATCCAACACTAATCTTTGTGATGCTGCTCTACCAGGAGGATTCTCAAATGATAACAATCAGCATTTAATGTCTTCATTTAAGTATGGAGCATCAGTACAGACACTAACGAGGAAAACAGATTCTTAATTAGCGGCATCTTCATTTTCACCAGGTTATTTACACTGAGAATATTGTTAAGTTATGCAGGATTGTGTCAGAAAAACTAATGTTTCTGCAGTGTTCAGTCCTCAAGGGATACGATTCTCATGTAGCAACACGCTTCCATTGTGTTTCTTATATTTTAAACTTTTTCTTTATCTAAAACAATAATGTTTGATATTTCATATTCAGAATAGTTGAATTAACTCCATCAAGAATTGAGTTGAATATCAAATTAGGTTGAAGTTGACCTGTTGCTTCAATACAAGCTAATTGACGTTGCCATAAGGAGCTTTTTACTGAAGATTGCATGTTAAAAGAGAAGAATTGTTTAATTACCCACTTATTCCACTATCCAAACCACAGTAGGACATGTAATGTTATTATCATATTCATGCTACTGTTCAGGAGAAACATTCCCTCTTACCAAATGTTTCATCCATTACAGGAGTTAAGTGCAGACTACAAGAGATAAAATTCATACAAATGTTGCTAAAAAGTGTGCCAGTGGTGCATTGTAATGAATACTGTGTATGAAAGTATATGGTAGAAAAATTCCGCACTCGGCTTATACTCAGGTATATAAAAAAATGAAACTGAGTACTCACCATTCCGACCCCCCTGCCAGCTCCTCTTCTTCATGTGCGCTGGTGCCAGCTCCAGCTCAGCGACAGCTCTGTGCACATGGCCCAGCACAAATTATGATGTCAGCCACGCAAATGAAGAAAGATGAGGAGTGACCCGGGGCATCAGAATGGTGAGTACTCAGTTTATTTTTTTATGTGCTGGGCAGATTGGGGGCTGGCAGCCTATAAACTACATGGGGCTGGCTGGCAGGCAATATACTAAAGGGGGCTGGCTGGCAAGCTATATACTAAAAGGGGCTGGCTGACAGGAAATATACTAAAGGGGGCTGGCTAGCAGGCTACATACTATAGGGGGCTGGCTGGCAGCCTATATACTATAGGGGGCTGGCTGGCAGGCTATATATTGAAGGGGGCTGGCTGGCAGGCTATATACTAAAGGGGGCTGGCTGGCAGGCTATATACTAAAGGGGCTGGCTGGCAGGCTATATATTAAAGGGGGCTGTGGCAGGCTATACACTAAAGGGAGCTGGCTATATACTACAGAAGGCTAGTTATATACTACTGGGGGCTGGCTGGCTATATACTACTGGGGCTGGCTATATACTACTGGGACCTAGCTATGTACTACTGGGTGCGGGCTGGCTATATACTACTGGGGGCTTGCTGGATATATACTGGGGAGTATAGGTGCCTCGACTTATACTCGGGTCGGCTTATACTCGAGTATCTCTTTCTGAATAGTAATAGAAATATTAATAATATTTTTAAAAAATCTAACGTGATATTTTTTCAAATTTGATGCATCTGCATACATCAAAACCAAATTTTTAGATTCTTAAAAAAAATTAACTTATTTCCATAAAGAAACCCCTTTTTGAATTCTCGATATAAATAATCCATAACTTATTTGTTGTTGTGTGAGGGCTTATTTCTTGCATAAAGGCCTACATTTTGTTTTGTACAACTATGGTGTTCATAAAACTATTTGTTTGTAATATATGCTTTGTTGGTCAGCACAAATACAGAGATACCAGAGAGGACAGGTAACAGGAATACTGAGATAGACCAGTGTTCACACTAGTACACAGAAAACCAACAAAAGTCTGAGACAGGGAAAGTGGGGTCACACTGGAAGATACACGACACTGAGGGACAAACAACAGAAACGGACAGACAAACAGAGTTGGACAAAACAAGGTCAAAACCAAGATGGCGGCAAAGGTACAGAATCGTATAGCAAGTAGAATGGTTGATAAAAAAAGCAGAAGTCAAATATACAGAATAGGAAACAATACAATAGCAAGTGCAATAGAAAATAAACTGAATATCACTATAGTGATGAAACCTCTGGCCAAGCTCATTATTAAACCTTTGCTGCTGAAGCCACTTTTCACCTCCCTGACACAGCCTATTTTTTCAAATCTGTCCTGTTTCACTATAAGTGTTTATAACTTATATATAAAATATAGGTGATTTTGAGATTTCTTTCTCTTGACACATTAGGGCAGATTTATCAAGCTGTCTGAAAGTCAGAATATTCTTAATTTGCCCATGGCAGCCAATTACAGCTCAGCTTTCATTTTACCAGTGCTCATGAATATTTTAAAGGGGAGCTGCAATTGGTTGCCAGGAGCAACTAAGAATAACGAAAAATATTCTGACTTTCAGACAACTTGATAAATCCTTATTTAGTAAGGTTCCACGGACACAATTTAGACAGATTTTCCGAAGTTTTTGGGGATTGCACAGCTGTGACAGGTATTTAACTGGGGTTTGTGTCGCACGTGATTGGATTGTGGCGCGGCTGGGCTGGCTTTCATGAGACAGAAATCAGGGGACGCACCGTCGGACGATCTGACTGATTCGGACTGAGGGCGAGATTTAACATTCAAATTTTGTCACAAGATCTAGCACTTACATGCACCGGGAAGATAAAGGTGAACTCCGTCAGACCTGAGCGGGGAGGTGAGTCATGCAGGATATCGGGCGCATGATCTTAGTGAATTGCAGCAGAGTGCACGCAGGTTGGACAATGTACTTTAGGTAAACTCCTCCGGAAGGGTAAGTAAATGTGCCCCATTATGCTTCATGTTAGTTGAAAATTTTGGTGATATGTTTTGCATTTATTTATGAAAAAGCTGATATGTTGGCAAAAAATTTGATTTTCGACTTTCAAAATGTTCTACTTTTTTTGACATATAAGCAAAATAACTTGATAACTAACATTTGCCTGCTTTATGTTGACATGGTTTTATAATGTGCACTCTCATTTTTGTAGAATGTTATGAGGCTTGGAACTTTATGTGAAATTTTTCATAAAAAACATGAAATCTAGAGATGAGCGAAAACACTCGTCCGAGCTTGATGCTCGTTTGAGCATTAGCGTACTCGTAACTGCTCGTTGCTCGGACGAATACTTTGCCAGCTCGAGAAAATGGCATCTCCCGCCGTTTTGATTTTTGGCGGCCAGAAACAGAGCCAATCACAAGCCAGGAGACTCTGCACTCCACCCACCATGACGTGGTACCCTTACACGTCGATAGCAGTGGTTGGCTGGCCTGATCAGGTGACCCTGGAATAAACTAGCCCCTGCCCGCGCTGCTCGCATCATTCTCTGTCTGGATGCCGTTAGGCAGAGAGCTGCTGCTGCTGCCGGGATAGCGTTAGGGTGTTATATTAGCTTACTGTTAGGCAGAAGTGAGTCTACAAGAGCCCAACAGCCCTTGTTAGGGCTAGAATAGCGTTATATTTTATTTTTTTTTGTTTGCTTGTGGCTGGGCTTGCTGGCACTAGTAGTGCAGCTAGTACCATATGGTGAGGAATTTGCAGGGAGACTTGGGAACATTATATTTAGCTCTTAGTGACACACATAAGTGGGACAATTTATTAGGGGTTTGATTGAATTAGGCACAGTATGACGATTTTTTATTTTTTTTTTCAAAACTTAAAGTGACTTAAAATCCAGTTGTGTGCTGTCAGGTTAGAAACTAGGCATACAAGAACCCAACCAACTTTCTTAGGCCTACAACTACCATAGGGTTATATATATACATATATATATATATATATATATATATATATATATATATATATATAAAGATACAAAGAGGTGAGGCAGCACTCGGGAAAAGTTATGAACTCGGGTGCAGTACCCAGGACCTGAACCAAGGTCCATCAAAACATAGAACGCGCACGGGCACGGGCTGACGCGCTCACGTGACTGCCAGCTCTGTATATATGAGTCACATGATTGTGTCAGAGGCAGTGCTCCATGGGGGCACGCCACTATTCCACATCCTTTGCTTGAGAAAGGCTCCAGATGCAAGGAGCCGAAACGTAGCCTTGACACATGTGTGAATAAATGAGTACGTTTTTCTAATTTCCACAAATCTCGGAGTGCTGCCATTTTTTTGCTGTTCTATGGTTTGATGGACCTTGGTTCAGGTCCTGGGAATTGCACCCGAGTTCATAACTTTTCCCGAGTGCTGCCTCACCTCTTTGTATCTTTATATTTGAACCGAGTGGCTAGCACCATTTTTTGTATTTTTCTCCTATTTTTTTCTTTATTTTAGTCTCACGACTACATCATGGATTTTTCCAGTACCAATGTTCCAGGTGTCTTCGGTTTTTCTGAGGAAGAGAGGGACCAGATTCTACACAACCTCGAGGGAGACGCAGCTTTTTTGAGCATTCCATCGGTGAAAGACCTCAAGAGAAAACTTGAAACCGAATCCAAAAGGTTGGTCGCATTGAGACTGCATAAAACTACCTTAGGTGAATATTATAAATGCAATCGTATTCCGAGAGGCATGAGATATGTTGTCCAAATTCCAGATTGAGCAGGAGGATACTAAAAGAAGAAGGTGGCACCGTGACCTAGAGGACCAGTCGGGTAGAGTATATAATTGGCAATTTGAGGATAAGAAACCTAATGGATACCAGACTAAGGGGAACATTAAAAAACGTAAGAGGCAAAACAGCAAACCTAAATCTCCCACTGATCACAATTCTTTTTTGGAGGAGGTCTCATTGACACCGGACCTAGGAGAAAAGCAACTAGAAGAGGGGGCAAGCGCAACCAGAGGAGAAGAAAAGTCTCCACAGGCCAAACAACCACTGACCCTGACAAGAAGCCGCAACACGAAAAAGAGAACTTAGTCGTGAACATCTCTTATAAGGGCTTATCTTTTTGCCCTAAGGGACACATTGATTGGTTTCAGCTGGAGTTAGATCTACATGCCTTCATCAGGTCTATTAAACTCAAGGTGTTTTTCTCTGAACACACTCCCAATATGCAACCTAGATTATCTTAATTAACATTGAGAGATGTGGATCTCTCGACCAAGAGTAACTTTACTCCTAACATTTCAGCTCCAGCTATTGAAACCTTTCTCATTGCTGTTAAAAGAGATTTGGATGTACTCAGGTCAAAGGGTAGAACTGGGTTCAAACACCCTAACATGAGTCATGACGAAAGAGAGTCATTGAGGACTCTTGCCCAGGATGACAACTTGGTTATCAAACCGGCCGACAAGGGCGGGGCGGTTGTCATCATGGACAAGGCTCATTATATAGTGGAGATTGAGAGACAACTAATGGATGTGAATGTATATCAACAAGTGTCCTCTGATCCCAGATTTGCTATAGAACGTAAATTGAAAATTTTGATTGATGAAGCAGTGTCGGGTGGGATTATAAATGCTGACATCAAAAAATTTTTACTCATTGAGTCACCTAGAACTCCTGTTCTATACACCTTACCCAAGATACATAAATGCTTGGAGAACCCCCCGGCCGACCCATCGTGTCGGGGTCGGGGTCCATCTTCAGCAATATTGCGATCTTCTTAGACAAGTTACTAAGGAAATTTGCCATTGAAGCAGAGTCGTATGTGAGAGATACCTCTGACTTTTTGTTAAAACTAGGTGATGTTAGCCTACCCACCGACACAGAAACAATACTTGTCTCCTTTGATGTAGTGAGCTTATACACTTCAATAGACCACGCTAGGGGTATTGCAGCAGTGAAACACTTCCTCATTGAGTCTTCTCAATATTCGGAGGAGTGCAACACATTCATTTTGGCGCTCTTGGAGGTTATACTGACCTGCAATTATTTTCTATTCAGAGATCAGTTCTTTATGCAGACCCAAGGAACTGCCATGGGGTCGAATGTGGCACCCACTTACGCAAATATGTATATGCGTTTTTTGGAGGAACATCATATTTATGGTTCGCATCACTTCAGACAGGTCTTATGTTGGTGGCGTTATATAGATGACACATTCGTCATCTGGTCTGGAGATGAGACACAATTACATACATTCTTTGACTATCTGAACTGTATTGATCCCACTGTAAAATTCACCTACATACACTCCAAGAAGGAGATTCAATTCTTGGATGTCAAAGTGTCACTTGAGAATAATATACTTACCACAGGTCTGTACACAAAAGAAACGGACAGGAACAATCTTTTAGACTTTCATAGTTGCCATCCGAGACGGATGATTAAATCTTTGCCTTGCAGTCAGTTGCTACGGGTGAAGAGGATTGTTGATGGGGACCCCCCATTACAAAACAGACTAGATGACATGGCAGATAAATTTCGCCAGAGAGGTTATCCTTCGCACATTTTATACACCCATAAGAAGAAGGTGACAGATATTGATCGAAAAAAACTCTTAAGCAGTACACCCCACAGATCGGAGACTGACAGACTCACATTTGTCACTACCTACACCGAGACTAGCCCACTTATTTCTAACATTGCTAGAAAACACTGGCCCATCTTGAGAGATGGTTTAGGTACTCCTACCATCTTTGACCAACCTCCTGTATTCGGATACAGACGAGTGAGGAACTTACAGGACGAGTTAGTAGGATCTGACATTGGCCCAAAGAAAAAAATTGTACAATCCTTCTTAACCACTAGGAAGAAGGGATGTTTTCCATGCTTGAATTGCGTTAATTGCAAAACCATTGTTAAAGGGAATACTTTCATCGACCGACATACTGGCAAGGAGTTCTTTATCAGACACTATCTCACTTGTTCCTCATCTTATGTTATATACCTTTTGGAATGCCCTTGTGGCTTATGGTATGTTGGGGAAACGAGCACAGAACTGAAGTTGCGATTGAATAATCATAGGCAGTCCATCAGGGACAGGAGAGTTGACTTACCAGTCTCAAAACATTTTGTGGAGGCCAAACATACGGAATTTCAACTACGAGTCAGAATTATTGACCATGTCCCACCTCATAGATTAGGGGGAAATAGACTATATAGACTTCGTAGGAAAGAATTGGAGTGGATCCATAGATTGGACACTCTGAAACCCAAGGGTCTCAATATTGAATTTAGAACCATGGAAGTTGCTCTATAATGGGCGTAAACCTATGTAGGTTGGAATCTTGTGACATCCTCTAAGAAACATAACACGAATGAAACAGTGAAAATTTTCTATTTATCTAACCATGTTCTGAATCCAGAAGAGGAATCCCTCTTATCCAAAGGGCTGAACTTTTGCCCGAGCAAACATACAGGCACTCAATCTATTTAATTTTTCTGGAGGACCACCTACCTGCTCCTCTGGTTTGAAAACTTTTTTGGACTGCCACATACAGGCACTATCCAAATTAAATTGTCTCCATAGCAGCCTCCACATGTCGTCTTTTTAGCTGGCTCCACACGTTGTCTCCATTGCTACCTCCACACGTCATCGCCATAGCTGCCTCCAAAAGTCGTCCATATAGCTGCCTCCACACATTGTCTCCTTATCAAACGAACTGTGTCGGGCAGAATTTTGGGTTGTTTTCATGTGTAGCCCAGTGAAAACAGGGGTATCATCATCTCTAGATCCCTGCTACCACCAGGTCGTTCCACAGTCAAGGTCGGATAACGAAACACAATCCAGGCTCGAGGTCAGTAACGCCGACAGCCAGGGCAGCCGGCGAGATGAGCAGAAGGTCACAAAGGAGATCAATGAGGACCGGGAACAGGAACACCCAATGGAAGCTTTCCCTATCTCTAATGAGCTCAAAATCCGTCGGGAATGATGGGAACAGCCGGCCTTTATGGAAAACCCTGAGTGCCCCAGCGCCAAACAGCGGCCGCTGGCTATTAAAATCTTGAGAGCTGGCGCACCCTAGTGAGTGGGGGACTTGCGCCCGCCTAGCCGAACGGGAAAGGAGCTTGGAGAGGTGAATGCGGGCCAAGGGCACAGCGCCATGGAGGTTAACGGTTGCCTGCGATCTGTAACATGGCTTGTGGAGACACCCGTCATATCCAGCTAATGAAAACTTCGCTTTATTGTGGTGGTCACACCTGCTGATATCAATCACTAAGCCCCTCCATGCCACAGCCTGCTCTATTCAATTTAAAAAGAAAGACGAAACTTTTGGTAAAGAGACAACTTTAAGATTTTTGCTAAATGCTTTAGAAACGCTAAAAATGCAATGGAGGAAATTGACAAATTGATAAATTTTCTCTGAAAATTTTTTTTTCTGCTTTCCTCTGTTAAGGACTCCTCCTCGTAACCAGAGGTTCCTATGGGCTATAGAACAGGTTCCCCTTGATGTCTTGCTATACAGGCAGTCCCTGTGTTACGTACAAGATCGGTTCTCTAGTTTGTTCTTAAGTTGAATTTGTTTGTAAGTCAGAACTGTATATTTTATAATTTGTAACCCAAAAAGTTTTTTGGACCTGTGCACTTGGATTTTAAAATGTTGGATTGTGATTAGAACCAGGATTACAATAAATCTTCATTACAGACTCCTGTGATAAATTATCACAAGGCTATAGTACAGGAAATTACCACATCCAGAAGTCCGTATTAACTAAGGGTAATCTACAAGTTGGGTGTTCTTAAGTAGGGGACGCCCTACATTTGCCACATCATGTAGTAGAAAATAAACTGCCAGCACTTCTGCTTTTATTCAGGCTTCACACCTGCTGCTGATGATCAATCAATCAGGATTTAGCTGCTACTTACCCGCTTATCCCATAAATCATTCACGAGATTGTTTGTAATCTGTCATTTTGTACCGAATTTAATAACATTCTAAGATTTATTATATTTTTTAATGTCCTAATTATAATGAGCGAACATACTCGTCCGAGCATGCGTACTCGAAACTCTCATTGCTCGGACGATCATTTCGCCAGCTCGAGAAAATGGCATCTCCCGCCTTGTGATTTTTGGCGGCCAGAACAGAGCCAATCACAAGCCAAGGACTCCGCACTCCACCAGCATGACGTGGTACCCTTACACGTCGATAGCAGTGGTTGGCTGGCCAATCAATGACCCTGGGATAGACTAGCCGTGCCCGCCTGCTCGGATCATTCTGTGTCTGGATTGCCGCTAGGGAGAGAGCTGCTGCTGTTCAGGGAAAGCGTTAGGCTGTTTCTATTAGAATAGTGTTGGCAGGAGTGATTCTACAAGAACCCAACAGTCCTTCTAGGGGCTACAATAACGTTTTATTTAACTTTTTTTTTCTTTGCTTGTGGCTTGGCTTGCTGCCTTAGTTAGTGCAGCTAGTACCATATTGTGAGGTTATTGCTGGAAGACTTGCGACCTTTTGTGTTTAGCTCTTAGTGGCACACATATCCACCTCAACACCAAAGTGGGAAATTTTTAGTGGGTTTGATTTGAATTAGGCAGCGTCTTTGATTTTTTTTTTTTTTACGTTTATTTCTTTTATAACTCAAAGTCATCAGCAGCCAGCAACATCCAGTTGTGTGCTGTCGGGTAGTTAGAAACTAGCCATACAATAGGATAGCATCGTTTTGTTAAAAAAACAAAAAAAACAAAAAAAAAAAATAACAGTTTACACTTATTGGACGAGGGGGTGACTGGGCGTCCAACTACTGCAGGGTCAGAGGCCGCGGTCCTGGGGCGGGGTGAGACACCACCTGCTGAGAGGAGACGGGGAACGCCGAAGAGCTTACACTCCCTAGGTTCATGTCTAAAGTACTGGGACTCGTGGTAGAGCACTGTTGAGGCCAGACAGTGCGAAAGGTGATGGTCGTGGATTGCGGACAAGCTTCTAGCCATTTGTCCACCAGTCAGTCTTCCACGCAGTCCACCCATGTCACCGAATCAGCACTCCTCCAGCTCCTCACCTCAGCCTTCTTCCCCCCAGTCTGCCCCTCCCACCAAATTTTGCATTTGAACAGGCAACTGTTTTCTGGACCCTTCCCACAGTCCAAACCACTTGTCTTGCTGCTGAGCTATTTTCCGATGCCAGTTTTTTCACCGGTCGTCAGTCCTGTGGTGATGATAATTATTCACGTGTGGAAGAAGTTGTAAAGAGGTCGGACGATGAGAGACAACGGTTGTCCAGACAGTGGTGACGTTGTTGTCAGGGCAGGAAGTCCGAGGGGGACAGAACTGAGGAATCGGAGGATGATGAGGTGACAGACCCACCTGGGTTGAGAGGCCGGGTGAACACAGTGCTTCTGAGACGGGAGGAGAGTCCTATACCAGAACAGTTGGAAGAAGCATGGTGGGGGCCAACGGGAGAGGCAGGGCCAGACTGGTGCATCAGCGCCAAATGTTGCCCGTAGTCAAGCTCCCGTTGCGAGGGCTAGATTTTCAGAAGTCTGGAGGTTCTTTAAAGAAACACAGGATGAACCGACGGACTGTGGTGTGCAACCTGTGCCAAACCAGGATCACAGGGGTTCCACCACTACTAGCTTAACTACCACCAGTATCGCAGGCATCTGAATGCAAACACCACACTCAATGGCACCAAGCCCGTTCACCTCCGGCCGGGCACACCCACTGCTTCCTTCCCTGTGTCATCTGCTGATCAGCCTCCTGCCCAGGACCCCGCCCAAACACCCCTCCGTGCGAAAACCCCATCTTCGCCTCCACGATCCTCCACAGCATCCACCAGCGTTCAGCTCTCCATACCCCAGACGCTAGAGCGCAAAAGGAAGTATAGTGCCACCCCACCCACCACGCCAGAGCCCTCAACGTCCAACATCTCCAAACTGCTTGCCTGGAGATGCTGCCCTATAGGCTGTAGAGACCGAGGCCTTTCGCAAACTCATGGCGGCGGCCGCCCCTCGGTATTCGGTCCCCAGCCGCCACTACTTTTCCCGATGTTGCCGTCCAGCCCTGCACAAGCACGTGCCAGACAACATCATCCGTGCCTGACTACGCCGTTTCTGACAAAGTCCACCTGACCACGACACGTGACGGTGCTGCCGGGCAGGGCCACTATATATCGCTGACGGCACTTGGGTTAACTTGGGGAGGCTGGGACCGAGTCTGACCCTGGGGCTGATCATATCTGCCCGACGCCGAGGATTGCGGGGCCACCTCTCAAGGTCTCTCAGGCCTACAGCCTCTATGCCTCCTCCTCCTCCCACCCTCCTCCTCCGATACCATCCGTGGACATGGCGCCATCAGTCGTAGGCCTAGGCACACAGCAGTGCTGTCGCTAACGACAGCAAACAGTGCCAAACTGCTGAGCCTGTGATAAAAGGCACACTGCCAAGAGCTATACAGGACGCATCATGACGCAGACTGATCTGTGCTGGCACCGCTGACCTGAAGCCAGGCATGGTTGTGTGTGACAACGGCCGTCCTGTGGTCGGCTCTGGCAACCGGCAACTGACACATGGCCATCCTAGCCCATGTGTTAAATCTCATAGTTCAGCGTCCTCTCAAGACATACTCAATCTGTCTGATTGCTCACGAAGGTGCCGTGCATCTGTACGCATTTCAGGAAGTCCAGACACAGATGCTGCCACTCTCAGGGCAGCGCAGCGCAGCGCCGCCTCCAACTGCCCGCTCACCGACGTTGTGCGACGTGCCCACGAGGTTGAATTCAACACGACCATGTTATCCAGAGTTTACCAGCAGCGCCGACGATTGTAGACTGCCAGATGTCAACTTCCACCAAACTGTAGTCAGGTCTCAGCTCCTCAAGTCTACATGAGGATGGACGTGGATGTCTGATATTGTCAGGTGCTGAGTAACTTCGAGGAGTCAACAAGATGGTCAGTGGCGATGCCGCCTCATCAGCCTCACCATACCGCTGCTTGGCTGTTGAAAAAACTCTCTGGTCAGCAAGAGTCGAAGCTTGCGCTCGTCACAAGAGACGGGCAAGAAGATTCCTTGTGATAGCCAAAGCACCCTCAGGTACTTTCTCAGCGCATATCGGAGGAGGTGGGGAGGAATGAGGAGGAAAGGAGGATGTTGGCGAGACACAAGCGGGGAGCATTGCTCCAGACCTTCACTGTTCCAGCGTGTATGGGCCGAAGAAGAGGGAGTTGGAGGAGTTGGAGAGGAGGAAATGGACAGTCAGGCCAGTGAGGGGAGTGAATTCTTGCTGGTGGGACTCTGGCGCATATGGCAGATTTCATGCTAGGCTGCCTATCCCGTTGACCCTCGCGTTCAAAGAATTTTATTCCAGCACCGATTACTGGGTATTCACTCTCTCGGACCCAGCGTACAAGAAATCTTTCCACTCTCATCCCTGCAGAGGAAAGGAGTGTGAGAATGCATGAATACCAGCAGGCCGGTTCAAAGCTGAAACGTATTTCCCTTCTGACAGCGCTAGCGGCAGAGTGCGTAGTTCTGCGGGACAAGTAGCGGGAGAGTGGCGAGCAGGCAGCTTGTCCGCACTGGCAGGGGTACGCTTTACAAGGCCTTTGCCAGTTTTTGTCACCCCAGCAAGACACTGTCCCTGTCCCCAGTCTCGGCAGAGTAGGGCTGATCTTTACAGAAAGATGGTGAGGAGTACGTAGCTACCATACCATCGTCCTAATGATCACACACGCTCCCTACAACTACTGGTTTTCAAAGCTGGACATGTGGCACGAACTGGCGCTGTACTCCTTGGAGTTCTTGCCTGCCCTGCCGCTAGCGTGTTGTCCCGAGCGTGGTTTTCAGTGCAGGCTGGGGCATCATCCCAAAGCGTACACGCCTGTCGCTGACAGCGCTGACAGGGACGCTTATCAAGATGTAATAAGCCTGGATTTCTCTCGGATTTTCATCTCCACCAGGTGAAAGAAGCTCAACCTAAATAATTTTGTTAACTTTGTCGCCACCCTGCTGTGTTATCCACAAAATATACTGGCAAACTTTTACCATTTAGGGATATTATTTCAGCGCTTCTTGCGCATCTGTTTACATTCCCCTCACCCGCCATATCCTAAACTTATAAGAACGCTACTACACTTGATCTTATACAAAAGGTTCTTAGAAGTGCTGTTTGGGGAGTAGCCGAGAGACAGGGGCTTGGATTGGCGAAAGCTCGCCTGGCAGCGGAGCACCAGCTCCATCTCAAGATCCAACTAACATAGTTTTAACTGCAGCACCTTTAATCTACTAGTCTCGAATAACGAGTACCTGAACATTTTAGTGCTCGCTCATCTCTAGGTGTTTATGTTCTCTGCTTTCTGATAAAAAAAAGAGAATTGGGAACATTGTGGACACTATTGTTATTGGTGCATAGCAACCATAGAATTAAAATCAATTTTGGAGGGGCGTGCCATAGCCTGTTCGCATATGCGTTAAAATCAATTTTGGAGGGGCGTGCCATAGCCTGTTCGCATATGCGTTTCTGTGAAAGCACATGCGATCAGAAACCAGCAATCAATGTCTTGTATTGTTTTAACTGCCGTGGCACACCCCATGTGCTGTGATTCTGCTCTAAATGGCACACAGTACTTCTGAACCCAAGACTATCCACAAACTCAAGTCCATCATGTTTACAGATGGACGTTGTTTGCATTACTGTGTTGTGCAACAATTTGAACAATGGGCATGAGAACCTTTAATGCTTGACCATCGACGAGGACTGGCCTTCTGGTCATTTATGCATGCCTAGAACTTGTGAAAACCCCTTTATAGCCCAATGTGTGGCTACAAGGATGGAACATTTTCATCTGTATTTGCAGTACCTTTTTCCGGGTCTGTTGATGGTACAACATGCTGTGCAATGATGTACTTTATGGTCTGTTCCAGGGTAAAAATAATGGTAAGCCTATCCAGAAAGCCCAAAGAACTTAAACTGTGTGAACTGTTTTAAGGATGCCATCTGGTTTGCAAGGAATTGCCTCATCTTGAGGAGGGAGATTATGTCCATCCAGAGCTTTAACAGGTTGCCTCACAGCCTATCTAAAAACTATACTTTATTGGTCAGCCAGGACTTTGATGAGAATGATGTAGACTAAACTTCCTTGGCATGAAGAGAATGCCAAGAGTGTGCAAAGCAGTAATCAAAGCAAAAGGTGGCTACTATGAAGGACCTAGAATATAAGACATATTTTCAGTTGTTTTACACTTTTTTTTAAGTATATAACTCCACATGTGTTAAATCATAGTTTTGATGCAGTGTGAATCTACAATTTTTATAGTCATAAAAATGCAGAAAACTCTTTGAATGAGAAGGTGTGTTCAAACTTTTGGTCCATACTATAAATAAGTTCTTGGTGTCAGAAACAAAGAATTTTTTTCTGTGCAAAGGTGTCTGAATACTCTTGATCCTGAGTGTTGATGCTATTATCAGCCATGTGTTGAGAGAGGCACTTGGAATGACAACTGTCTGGCAATACAAATACAATTCCTTTTGTTTTGGCTTGCGAAAACTGGGTGATGGTGGGATTATTGAACTGATTGATGAGCGGCTACACTGTGGCCGGATGAAAAGAAGGGGCAAAATTGCGGTGTAGGGTACGTCAATGCAAAATACTCGACAGCCCTCGTATCTACTCTTTTTGAGGGTTCTAACTGTATCATCACCGTTTTAAAATCCTCAGTTGTTCTGGTTCGTCATCTATGGAATCATCTGATGTGCGAGTGTCAAACGAGTGAAAGCTCGTTTGATGGTATACGGTTGGATCTGCCCTCAGCTCATACCTTTCGGCTGGCCAGGACTTACTTTGTCGGCTGTGTCGCCGGCTCACTTATTGTGTGGGCAAGTTGTAAGTGGAAGTGAAAACACTCTAGCATGGGCTCTCTGCAGCCAGAAAATACCTTTAGTTGTTTTAAACCTGATTCCCATTGATTCAATTGGATGGCAAAGATTTTTCAGAAACGTCGGGCGAAGTTCGAATTTTTCTCTACTGCCTTACAATTCAGGCCTTTATTGGCAAAAATCTTGTAAAGAGCCCTCTTGTTCCTGAAGCCGTAGCGAGCAGTGACGAGGTGAAGGAGCAACTACAAGGATGTGGGTTATAATGAAACTAAAGCCATAAAGAAGAAGTGACGTGGTGCGGCTGTGTGCTGCTGGTGATGATGACCTGTTACTTTCTGCTACTACCTGGTTATGGACATCGGCTGGAGAGGATGAAAAGTTGGGCAGCCATTGACCAATTAGGGCTGGGCGTTGCAGAAGAGTGCCTCAGTACCTGGGTGTTGGGGGGGTGGGGGGGCGTTCACCCACTATAAGCTTTTTTGCGACAGCCCTCACCTGGACAGTACAAACCACAAAGCCATAACATCTTAGCCACATGTTATGGAGCAGTCCTCTAAATGCTCTACGAATAACTCGTTCTAGCCAGGATTCTGATGGGGCGCTCTCTTCATATAGTGTTTGTGGGGGTGGGGGGGGACACACATATATCTCCCTGATGCCCACAACTTGTGTTGGATGATGGATTGCGAGACAGCGAACCATCGCATGCCACCTAACTTGATGATGAGACGCAAAAATAAGTGGCCAACTTCTAACAGCTTTCTGCATTTGGAGCCTGACAAGGAGGAAGCAGTGAGGGTTTGGTGGAAAAGATCTGAGCAGGTTGTGATCCATCCCCAGGTAGCCAGGGCTGTCCCCTAATCGCCCAGGAGGAGGCCTGTGGTTGCCACCAAGTATCACAGGTGCTGTTCCGCATTCTCCAGATGCCAGTGTGCTGCCCTTAGGTGAATCATTGCTTGGTGGGGATCCCATGCGCCAGGGTAGCGTTGCTGCCTGGGGGTCCTGGTAGTCACAGTTTTGCCCCGATGACCCATGGTATCGGGGGCATTGCTGTCCCCCGAAATAGTCGACAGGGGGGGGGGGGGGGGGGGAGTCTGCCGCTCCCATGCCTCTGAGGGACCAATGCTGGCCTCCTAAGTATGTCACAGGGCTGTGTCCTTCATGGTTCAATACCAGTTGCTTCCCCAAGTAGTCCAGGGTTGCCGCCCATGCCCCACTACTGACTTTTTCTCCGTAAGTAGCCCAGGTGTTCTCCTAGGGATCGCGCTCATACGCCAGTGCATGTCTGTCAAGAAGTCATCAGTGCTAGCTCTATGTGTAGTCACGTGCTCAACCCCCTATGGCACCAGGAGCCATTGTGTCCTCCCAAATAGCACCCAAGGCTACCACCCATGCCAATAGCCACATGCTGCCTCTATGCCCCATAACCATGCTTGTCCTCAGCACAGTGTTCCAAAACACAAAATCCCCATGCCCTAGGTTGGGTAAAACATATATCCACTAATAGATTTTTTTAAATAAAAAAAAATTTGCACCCTCATATGTGTTTTCAAAAATAATTTTTTTGTCATTTTCAAAGTTTACTATGACTGTGACCCTTATGTTTCGCCTTCAAATGTTTTCTAGATTTGCATTACATTTTTTCAAAGCAACTATATATGAAAATTGTATACAACTTTTCAATCTACTCAAAAAATGACATTTATTTTCTCGAAATGGCAGTAACCCTTTTAATCTACGTAACTACTCTATTTCCTTACATCGGGAATCTTGTATTGTTTTTAAAAGAGTAATGTAATGATGAATACACAGACACACAAAAGCGGCACGGATCTGTCTCTTTAAAACTTAAACCTCACTATTCACACTATTCATGATTAATATGGGATTCCACACTGTAATGTTCACGCAGGTACACTTGGTATTTGCTTTCTAGAAGCGTGTGTCGTGTCCCCTTCATATATAAACCTGTCCCTATTTCGAATGTATTCATACATTGTCTTCTAAATCTCTTCCAACTTTATTTCATGACATTCACACATAATATCTGTAAAGAAACGAGTTTCACATTAAGTCGGGGGATACGGCTAGCACTGGAAGCCCAACGGAGAACTTCACTCTCCCTCCGCAGCTGCCAGCAGGTGTATTAAGATCACTACTTGTCTTAGGATCTTGTTCCACGCCTATTGACACTGCCGCTAGGATATGCAATGTGAAATGTAGTGTGTGCGACCAGCGTGCCACTGACTTAACATAGTCTAATACAATCCCTCACGCTGCCTCGCTCCATGCCGTGGTTCCCCATTCCTTTTGTAAAGATTTTTTTTTTGGGAATCGTGCTCGCAGCCCCAAATCTCTCTTTTGACGGCAAGGACTTGGTCGGGTACCAAACCCCCTTTACTACCGTGTCCACCATTGGAGAAGAAATTGGTTTGCCTGCCCCCTCGCAAATTCGCTCCCCTATCTTCGCCGCTTAACCCCATAGCACCCGATATAATGTGATATTTCCAGGAGCCTGCGGTCGGAATCCCCTGCCCCTTTTCTTCCTTCCTGTCAGGCGGCTCCCCTTGTCTGTAAGCCCCCTCCTGATAGTGAGGCTTTTTCTGTTGTCTGTCAATAGCAGAGGCTACAGAAAAGGGAACACAATAATACACCCTTTTTTCAATCAGCAAGCACCCTTTAAATATATTATAACTGATGATGTCTCGTCTTCATGTAACGTTTCTTTAACCACATTGTGAAAGCATATTCGAAAATATATAATAAAAAATTCCATCTTACCCACCCTTTTAAAAGAGCTTTCCAGCAACTTGGCTCTTTTTTTTCTGATTTTATTGTATTCAAAATGTTTGTATTTTGTGTTCTGTTTTTTGTATAAAGTTGAAAGGCCTGCAAAACTATCAGGATGAGGATTGCTAATGACCTAGCACATTGACATATTCCGGTGTGTGTCCCCATCTTTGCAAAGTATCCCTCTCTTCTTCTAGCTTTCTTATGCTTCTCTGCCTGTCTGCTGCCTTTTTAGGCATAATAAGCTTAGAAATTATGCTGCAATTGGAAGCCTGATCGGTGCTTCTTGCTCTATCTAAGGCATTATATTTACTTAGGATACGTGTTCCAAGTTTTCTTGCGCTCTAGACTTTTCATCATCTTCTTTTAGTGGCATCCAAATTGGCTTGCACAGGTATTTTATTTAGAATGCCTGCATACTCACAACATTTTGTGTCGTCATCTGCACTATTTTCACGATCATTGTTCCACAAGTGACTCCCACCTAACCAAAATGTCTTTCTCTTTTCTGCACTGAAGGGGGGAGGGGGGGGGCGTTTCCCCCGTGTCCTCAGTCTGGCCGTACCCATGAGTCCAGTTTATGCGTTGCTAATAGTTCTTGACTAGAAATCTGTTTTCGCAGGCTGAGCCCCCTTTCTTTCAAAGGTGCATAGAAAAAAAAAAAAAGTGGTCGCACTCTATCGGACATTGGAGAGGCAACCGATGATTTCTGCCGAACCGTGTGCCAAATCCTGATCTCTGGGCCACCAACATCATCTCATAGTCACAAACTGCATACATTTGCCACTGTTCTTATGTTAAATGTCGCCCCATTAGTCCAAACTAGGGTGTTTAAGGGTCTCTCTCTAACAAAAAAAACGGCCTTTCTGATAAAAAAAAATATGAATTGGGAACTAGTTCTTTCGGTGGCCCCCAACCATAATTACAAATCAATTTTTGAGGGCGTCCATCAGGCCTTTTTTCGCTATGCGTTGTCTGTAAGCACTACGATCAACCAGCAATCCATTCTCTGTAGTTTTGAACGGTCCGTGGCACACCCATGTGTCTGGTGATTCTGCTCTAAATGGCACACTAGTACCTTACCCGTACTTTATTGGTCAGTCAAGACTTTTGATGAGAAATGATGTACGACAAACTTCCTTGGCATGAATAAATGCCAATAGTGTGCAAATCCGTAACTTCAAGCAAAATGGTCTTACTATTAGAACTACGAAGATAACTACATATTTTCATTGTTTTTACACTTTTTTTTAAGTCTATAACTCCACGATGGTGTTTAGAATCCTAGTTTTGATGCCTTCAGTGTTAACTACAATTTTTTTATAGTCATAAACAATACAGAAAAACGTCTTTGAATGAGAAGGTTGTTCAAACGTTTGGGTCGGTCCATTACGTCATGTATGCACTCCTCCTCCTCCTCATTGTCCTCCTTCTCCTCCTCTTTGTACACTAAAGCAGAGGAAACTGGCTATTTTTTGACAGGGCACACTGGCTCTAGCTATAGTACTTTATGCATTTAATTTTTCTGGAGGGCCACCTACCCGGTCCTCTGTTTTAAACAATTTTTGGGAGTGCCACATACAGGCACTCAATCTATTTAATTTTTCTGGAGGGCCACCTACCTGCTCCTCTGGTTTGAAAACTTTTTTGGACTGCCACATACAGGCACTATCCAAATTAAATTGTCTCCATTGCTACCTCCACACGTCATCGCCATAGCTGCCTCCAAAAGTCGTCCATATAGCTGCCTCCATACATGGTCCCCTTATCAAACGAGGTGTGTCAGGCAGAATTTTGGGTTGTTTTCATGGCTTCCACATGAAACTTGTTAACTTTGTCGCCACCCTGCTGTGTAATCCACAAAATATACTGGCAAACTTTTATCATTTACCGATATTATTTCAGCGCTTCTTGCGCATCTGTTTACATTCCCCTCACCCGGCATATCCTAAACTTATAAGAACGCTACTACACTTGATCTTATACAAAAGGTTCTTAGAAGTGCTGTTTGGGGAGTAGCCGAGAGACAGGGGCTTGGACAGGCGAAAGCTCGCCTGGCAGCGGAGCGCCAGCTCCATGCCAAGATCCAACTAACATAGTTTTAACTGCAGCACCTTTAATCTACTACTAGTTCACTGCCTCCATACATGGTCCCCTTATCAAACGAGCTGTGTCAGGCAGAATTTTCAGGTGTTTCACCAGATACATAGTGGAACTCGGCCCATCTGTCGCCGCCATGCTGGAGACCTGAAGTTGCAATCATAGCAGCGCAATATGGATGCCCCATACCCGAGCATTTTAGTGCTCGCTCATCTCTAGTCCTGATACATAAAACTATAAAATTCAAAGTGTATCTAATTTGTTTTTTTACTTCATATAACTGCTCACACTGCTGACGTCTGATGTAGGGGAGAAGGTCCAGTGCCCCTTCTTCGCCCCTCAAGGTTCTTCCACGATTGTTCTCTGTTATCAGTGAATTGTTTCACGTTGCATCTGTCATATGAAGGTTTCTATTGTGTACTGATGACAATGCAAAGATTCGAGCCCTTTGATTAACCCTCAGTATCAATGCAGATTGCGCAATATCTAATATTTATATCCACCGATGCAATGATCTTTAATTATGACTTATAAATTAGTGTTTACTAATGACCTGCTGTGAATATCGTGTCCTGTGTAGATACCGTCCATACAGTGTAATTATCTGCATCATCCATCCCGGACACAATGTCCTGTTATATCTCCTGCAGGTCTATCCTGCAAGGGAACCCCACAGACCGCAGCCAGTGTTATGTAATGTCCCTGTAAAGATGTGTAATCAGACCTCACACTGCTGTGCTCTGTGCTCTCTGCAGCCAGTGTTATGTATTGTCCCTGGAGAGATGTGTAATCAGATCTCACACTGCTGTGCTCTGTGCTCTCTGTAGCCAGTGTTATGTATTGTCCCTGGAGAGATGTGTAATCAGACCTCACACTGCTGTGCTCTGTGCTCTCTGCAGCCAGTGTTATGTATTGTCCCTGGTGAGATGTGTAATCACACCTCACACTGCTGTGCTCTGTGCTCTCTGCAGCCAGTGTTATGTAATGTCCCTGTAAAGATGTGTAATCAGACCTCACACTGCTGTGCTCTGTGCTCTCTGCAGCCAGTGTTATGTATTGTCCCTGGAGAGATGTGTAATCAGATCTCACACTGCTGTGCTCTGTGCTCTCTGTAGCCAGTGTTATGTATTGTCCCTGGAGAGAGTGTAATCAGACCTCACACTGCTGTGCTCTGTGCTCTCTGCAGCCAGTGTTATGTATTGTCCCTGGTGAGATGTGTATCAACCCTCACACTGCTGTGCTCTGTTGCTCTCGCAGCCAGTTGTTATGTATTGTCCCTGGAGATGTGTAATCGACCTCACTGCTGTGCTCTGTGCTCTCTGCCGCCGGTGTTATGTTTGTCCCTGGAGAGATGTGTAATCAGACCTCACACTGCTGTGCTCTGGGCTCTCAGCAGCCAGTGTTATGTACTGTCCCTGGAGAGATGTGTAATAGACCCACACTGCGTGCTCTGTGCTCTCTGTCAGCCAGTGTTATGTATTGTCCCTGGGTAGATGTGTATCAACCTCACACTGCTGTGCTCTGTCTCTCTGCAGCCAGTGTTAGTACTGTCCCTGGAGAGATGTGTAATCAGACCTACACACTGCTGTGCTCTGTGCTCTCTGCAGCCAGTGTTTTAATGTGTCCCTGTGTAGATGTGTAATCCAGACCTCACACGGCTGTGCTCTGTGCTCTCTGTAGCCTGTTTTATGTATGTCCCTGGAGAGATTGTTAATCAGACATCACACTGC
The DNA here is from genome assembly GCA_019512145.1 of Engystomops pustulosus. Classification (NCBI taxonomy): domain Eukaryota; kingdom Metazoa; phylum Chordata; class Amphibia; order Anura; family Leptodactylidae; genus Engystomops; species Engystomops pustulosus. Next base: position 130,242,792 of record CM033642.1, read on the forward strand.
TGTGCTCTGTGCTCTCTGCAGCCAGTGTTATGTATGGTCCCTGGGGAGATATGTAATCAGACCTCACACTGCTGTGCTCTGTGATCTCAGCAGACAGTGTTTTGTATGGTCCATGGGGAGATGTGTAATCAGACCTCTCACTGCTGTGCTCTGTGCTCTCTGAAGCCAGTGTTATGTATTGTCCTGGAAGATGTGTAACCATACCTCACACTGCTGTGCTCTGTGCTCTCTGCAGCCAGTGTTATGTATTGTCCCGTGGGAGGTGTGTATCAGACTCCACATGCTGTGCTCTGTCTCTCTGCAGCCAGTGTTACGTATTGTCCCTGGAGAGATGTGTAATCAACCTCACACTGCTGTGCTTGTGCTCTCGAAGCCGTGTTATGTATTGTCCCTGGAGAGATGTGTAATCACCTCACACTGCTGTGCTCTGTACTGCAGTCAGCTTTATGTTTTCCCTGAGAGATGTTGATCAAACCTCACACTCTGTGCTCTGTGCTCTCTGCAGCCAGTGTTATTTATTGTCCCTGGAGAGATGTGTAATCAGACTCACACTGCTGTGCTCTGTGCTCTCTGCAGCCAGTGTTATGTATTGTCCCTGTAAAGAGTGTAATCAGACCTCACACTGCTGTACTCTGTGCTCCTGCACCAGTGTTAGTTATTGTCCTGGAGTTGTAATCATCTCACACTGCTGTTCTGGCTCTCTGTGAGCCAGTGTTATGTATTGTCCCTGGAGAGATGTGTATCAGACCTCACACTGCTGTGATCTGTGCTCTCTGCAGCCAGTGTTATGTATTGTCCCTGGTGAGATGTGTAATCACCCTCACACTGCTGTGCTCTGTGCGTCTCTCAGCCATGTTTATGTATTGTCCCTGAGAGATGTTAATCAGACCTCACACTGCTGTTCTCTGTGCTCTCTGCCGCCAGTGTTATGTATTGTCCCTGGAGAGATGTGTAATCAGACCCACACTGTGGCTGGCTTGTGCTCTCAGCAGCCATGTTTATGTACTGTCCTGGAGAGATGTTGTAATCGATACCTCACACTGCGTGCTCTGTGCTCTCTGCAGCCAGTGTTGTATGTCCCTGGGTAATGTGTAATCAGACCTCCAATGCTGGCTCTGTGCTCTCTGCAGCCAGTGTTATGTATCTGTCCCGGAGAGATGTGTAATCAGACCTCACACTGCTTTGTCTCGTGCTCTCTGCCGCCAGTTTTATGTATTGTCCCTGGAGAGATGTGTAATCAGACCTCACACTGCTGTGCTCTGTGCTCTCAGCAGCCAGTGTATGGACTTCCTGGAGAGATGTGTAATCAACCTCACACTGCTGTGCTCTGTGCTCTCTGCAGCCAGTGTTATGTTATTGTCCCTGGGTAGATGTGTAATCAGACCCACACTGCTGTGCTCTGTTCTCTGTAGCCAGGTTATGTATTGTCCCTGGAAGATGTGTAATCAGAACCTCACACGTCTGTGCTCTGTGCTCCCTGCAGCCAGTGTTATGTATGGTCCCTGGGAGATATGTAATCAGACCTCACACTGCTGTGCCTCGGTGATCTCGCAACAGTGTTTGTATGGTCCATGGGGAGATGTGTAATCAGACCTCTCACTGCTGTGCTCTGTGCTCTCTGAAGCCAGTGTTATGTATTGTCCCTGGAGAGATGTGTAACCATACCTCACACTGCTGTGCCTGTGCTCTCTGCAGCCAGTGTTATGTATTGTCCCTGGAGAGGTGTGTAATCAGACCTCACACTGCTGTGCTCTGTGCTCTCTGCGAGCCATGTTATGTATTGTCCCTGGAGAGATGTGTAATCACCATCAACACTGCTGTGCTCTGTGCTCTCTGCAGCCAGTGTTATGTATGTCCCTGGAGAGTGTGTATCAGACCTCACATGCTGCACTCTGTTGCTCTCTGCAGCCAGTGTTATGTATGTCCCTGGAGAGATGTTGTAATCATCCTCACACTGTGCTCTGTGCTCTCTGCAAGCCAGTGTTATGTTTTGTCCCTGGAGAGTGTAATCAGACCTCACACTGCTGTGCTCTGTGCTCTCTGCAGCCAGTGTTATGTATGTTCCCCGGAGAGATGTGTAATCAGACTTACACTGCTGTGCTCTGTGCTCTCTGCAGCCAGTGTGATGTACTGTCCCTGGAGAGTGTGTATCAGACCTCACACTGCTGTGCTCTGTGCTCTCGTGCAGCCAGTGTTATGTATTGTCCCTGGAGAGATTGTAATCACACATCACACTGCTGTGCTCTGTCGCTCCTGCAGCCAGTGTATGTATTGTCCCTGGAGAGATGTGTAATCATACCTCACACGCTGTGCTCTGTGCTCTCTGCAGCCAGTGTTAGTTTTGTCCTGGAGAGATGTGTATCAGACCTCACACTGCTGTGATCTGTGCTCTCTGCAGCCAGTGTTATGTATGTCCCCGAGAGAATAATATCGACCTCACACTGCTGAGGATCTGTGCTCTCTGCGCCATGTTATGTACTGTCCCTGGAGAGATGTGTAATCAGACCTCACACTGCGTGCTCTGTGCTCTCTGCAGCCAGTGTTATGTTGTCCCTAGAGAGATGTGTAAGACCTTACACTGCTGTGCTCTGTGCTCTCTGCAGCTAGGTTATGTATTGTCCCTGGAGAGATGTGTAATCAGACCTCACACTGGCTGTGCTCTGTGCTCTCTGCAGCCAGTGTTATGTATTATCCCTGGAGAGATGTGTAATCAGACCTCACACTGCTGTGCTCTGTGCTCTCTGCAGCCAGTGTTAGTATTGTCCCTGGGAGATGTGTATCAGACCTCACATTGCTGTGCGTGTGCTCTCTGCAGCCAGTGTTATGTACTGTCCCTGGAGAGATGTGTAATCAGACCTCACACTGCTGTGCTCTGTGCTCTCTGCAGCTATGTTTATTATTGTCCCTGGAGAGATGTGTAATCAGACCTCACACTGCTGTGCTCTGTGCTCTCTGCAGCCAGTGTTATGTACTGTCTTTGGAGAGATGTGTAATCAGATCTTTGTGCATGTTAGTAGAAGCAGGACTGTGAAATACAGATTTATACTGTAGCTTTTCCAATTGCACAGGGGGTTGTCCTCACACTGCTCTGTGGTCTATGCTTTCTGAAGCCAGTGTTAGGCATCGCCCCTGGACAGATGTGTAATCATATCATTGTGTATATTAGTAGCAGCAGGACTATGAAATATGGATTTATATCCCAGGATTGTAGCTTCTCTAAGTGCACTGCAAGTATGTCCTCACACTGCTGTGCTCTCTGCAGTCAGGGATAGGTACTGACCCTAGAGAGATGTGTTATGAGACCTTTGTGTATGTTGATAGTAGCAGCAGGACTGTTCCCCTGCTCTAAATACACTTGCAATGTTTTAGTCTAATAATATAGAGTAGAGGGGGAAGGTGGGACACATCCAGGGACAAAATCCTGGAATATAAATCCACAGTCCTGCTGCTACTAACAACATACACAGCGGTCTGATTACACATCTCATAACATTGGTATATAGTGCTTAGGCTTCTGTTCACACTAGAGCTGCTGTCAGGACAAGGTTTTGCTCTTTTCCCGTTGTCTTAGCCCCGGCATAAAATTAATTATGTATGAAATGACTCGTGTCCTGGGTGTAGGGCAAACACATCCAGTAGGAGCCCCGTTTATGATTGTGAGGATTTGAGATGATCAGATGATAGAAAATAGCGCCCCCTCTGGCCTCAGGTTGTGTGTGGTATTGCAGCAGAGCTCAGTTTATTTCTTTGGAACTGAGATGCAATCCCAGACACAGCCAGTGGGCAGGGGGGGCGCTGTTGCTGTAATACTGGATATTAGTCGAGGCACAAGCCTGAGATACCTAATTATATGGCCATAGATGTCGCTTCTAATTACTGGATTAGGATTATATAAAGCAAATACTGAAAGCGGATTACGATCTGTCAAAATCCGTGTGACGGGAGCAGCCGGTAACTGATCCTCCGGAAAAACTCTGCCTGGAGCAAAGAGCGCGGAGTCACGTTATATAATCCGAGAGCAACATTATATATACTGATACAGGGTTCACTTATAACGCTACAGTGTGCCCGGATATTATACACTGTGCCCGGATATTATACACTGTGCCCGGATATTATACACTGTGCCCGGATATTATTACACTGTGCCCGGATATTATTACACTGTGCCCGGATATTATACACTGTGCCCGGATATTATACACTGTGCCCGGATATTATACACTGTGCCCAGATATTATACGTGCCCGATTTATTCAACTGTGCCCGGATATTCTACTGTCCAGATATTACGTGCCAATATTACTACAGTGTGCCCGGATATTATACACTGTGCTCGGATATTATACACTGTGCCCGGATATTATACACTGTGCCCGGATATTATACACTGTGCCCCGGATATTATACACTGTGTCCGGATATTATACACTGTGCCCGGATATTATACACTGTGCCCAGATATTATACACTGTGCCCGGATATTATACACTGTGCCCGGATATTACTACACTGTGCTCAGATATTATACACTGTGCCCAGATATTACTACACTGTGCCCGGATATTATACACTGTGCTCGGATATATACACTGTGCCCGATATACACGTGCCGGATATTATACACTGTGCCCGGATTATATTATATACTGTGCCCGGATATTATACATTGCCGATATTATCACTGTGCCGAATATAACCTGTGCCGGATATACCTGTGCCCGATATTATACACTGTGCCCGGATATTATACACTTGGCCCGGATATTACACCCCGGTGTGCCCGGATATTATACACTGTGCCCGGATATTACTACACTGTGCCCGGATATTATACACTGTGCCCGGATATTACTACACTGTGCCCGGATATTATACACTGTGCTCAGATATTATACACTGTACCCGGATATTATACACTGTGCCCGGATATTATACACTGTGTCCGGATATTATACACTGTGCCCGGATATTATTACACTGTGCCCGGATATTATACACTGTGCCCGGATATTATACACTGTGCCCGGATATTATTACACTGTGCCCGGATATTATACACTGTGCCCGGATATTACTACACTGTGCCCGGATATTACTACACTGTGCCCGGATATTATACCTGTCGAGATTATTACACTGTGCCCGGATATTATTACACTGTGCCCGGATATTATTACACTGTGCCCAGATATTATAACCTGTGCCGATATTTAACATGTACCCGATATATCACCTGTGCTCAGTATATATACACTGTACCCGGATATTATACACTGTGCCGTATTACTGTGCCGATATTATACACTGTGCCCGGATATTATACATGTGCTCAGGTTATACACTGTGCCCGATATTTACACTGTACCCGTATTATGATACACTGTGCTCAGATATATACACTGTAACCCGGATATATACACTGTGCCCGGATATTATACACTGTGCTCAATTATACACTGTGCCGGAATATATACACTGTGTCCGGATATTATACACTGTACCCGGATATTATACACTGTGCCCGGATATTATACACGTGCCCGATTTTATTACACTGTGCTCGATATTATACACTGTCTAATACCCGGATTATCCTGTGCCCGATATATACACTGTGCTCAGATATTATACACTGTACCCGGATATTATACACTGTGCCCGGATATTATACACTGGGTGCCCGATATTATACACTGTGCCGTTATTTACACTGTGGCCCAGATATTATACACTGGTCCGATTATAAGACATGTGCCCCAGGATATTATTACACTGTGCCCGGATATTATACACTGTGCCCGGATATTATACACTGTGCCCGGATATTATTACACTGTGCCCGGATATTATTACACTGTGCCCGGATATTATACACTGTGCCCGGATATTATTACACTGTGCCCGAATATTATTCACTGTGCCCGGATATTATACACTGTGCCCGATTATTATACACTGTGCCCGGATATTATACACTGTGCCCGGATTATAACTGTGCCGGATATTTACACTGTGCCCGGATATATACACGTGCCCGGATTATACAACTGTGCCCGAATATATCACTGTGCCCGGATATTATACACTGTGCCCGGATCATTATACACTGTGCCCGGATATTATACAACTGTGCCCGCAATTACTACCCCTGGCCCAATATTATACACTGTGCCCGTATATCACTGACCTGATATTATACACTGCCCGATATTTCTACACTTGCCGATATTATACATGTGCCCGGATATTAATACACTGATTCCGGATATTATACACTGTGCCCGGATATTATACACTGTGCCCGGATATTCTTACACTGTGCCCGGATATTATACACTGTGCCCGGATATTATACACTGTGCCCGGATATTATACACTGTGCCCGGATATTTACATGTGCCATATTACACATGTGCCCGGATATATTACACTGTGTCCCGAATTATTAACTGTCGGATAATATTACACACTGTGCCCGGATATTATACACTGTGCCCGGATAGTCTACTTCACTACACTGTCCCAGGATATTATACACTGTGCCCGGATTATTATACACTGTGCCAATTATCTGATATTATATACACTGTGCCCGGATATATACACTGCCCGATATTTACACTGTTCCGCCCGGAATTATACACTGTGCCCGGATATTATTTACACTGTCCCGGATATTATACACTGTGGCCCGGATATTATACACTGTGCCCGGATATTACTACACTGTGCCCGGATATTACTACACTGTGCCCAGATATTATACACTGTGCCCGGATATTATACACTGTGCACGGATATTATTACACTGTGCCCGGATATTATTACACTGTGCCCGGATATTATTACACTGTGCCCGGATATTATACACTGTGCCCGGATATTATACACTGTGCCCAGATATTGAACACCCTGTGCCCGATATTATACACTGTGCCCGTATATTATACACTGTGTGTGGGGGGTCCCGTATTACTAACACTGTGCCCGGATATGTACTACACTGGCCGATTTTACTGCTATAACATGTGCACGGAATATATTACACTGTGCCCGGATATTATACACTGTCCGGATATTATTACACTGTGCCCGGATATTATACACGGTGCCGATATTATACACTGTGCCCGGATATTATACACTGTGCCTGGATATTATACACTGTGCCCGGATATATACACTGTGCCCGGATATTATACACTGTGCCCGGATATTATTACACTGTGCCCGGATATTATACACTGTGCCCGGATATTATACACTGTGCCCGGATATTATTACACTGTGTCCGGATATTATACACTGTGCCCGGATATTATTACACTGTGCCCCGATATTACACTGTGCCCGGATATTATTACACGTGCCCGGATATTATACACTGTGCCCGGATATTATTACACTGTGCCCGATATTCCTACACTGTCCAGATATTATACACTGTGCCCGGATATTACGATACACTGTGCCCGGATATTATTACACTGTGCCCGGATATTATTACACTGTGTCCGGATATTATACACTGTGCCCGGATATTTACATGTCGATTTCACTGTGCCGCGATATTATACACTGTGCCCGGTAACCTGTGCCGCGGATATTATTCATGTGCCCGGATATATACACTGTGCCCGATATTATATACACTGCCCGATATTACTACACTGTGCCCGGATATTATTACACTGTGCCCAGATATTATACACTGTGCCCAGATATTATACACTGTGCCCAGATATTATACACTTGCCCGGTAATTTTTTAACGTTCAAACGTGCCCGGATATTATACACTGTGCCCGGATATTACTACACTGTGCCCGGATTTTATACACTGTGCCCGGCTATTTATACACTGTGCCGGATATTATTACACTGTGCCCGGATATTTACACTGTGCCCGGATTATCCACTGTGCCGATATTATACACTGTCGGATTATACACTGTGCCCGGAGATATAACACTGTGCCCGGATATTATACACTGTGCCGGATAATACACCTGTGCCCTGATTTATCACTGTGCCCGGATATTACTACACTGTGCCCGGATATTAACACGTGTGCCCGGATTACACTTATACAAGTGCCCGATCTTATACCTGAGCCCGGATATTATTACACTGTGCGGATATTAACACTGTCCGATATTATTACACTGTGCCCGGATATTAATAACGTGCCCAGATTTATACACTGTGCCCTGATATTACTACACTGTTGCCAGATATTATCACTGTGCCATATATACACTTGCCCAGATATTATACACTGTCCCGATACTTTAATACAGCGTGCCCAGATATTATACACTGTGCCCGGATATTATACACTGTGCCCGGATATTATACACTGTGCCCGGATATTATACACTGTGCCCAGATATTATACACTGAGCCCGGATATTATTACACTGTGCCCAGATATTATACACTGTGCCCAGATATTATACACTGTACCCGGATATTATACACTGTGCCCAGATATTATACACTGTGCCCGGATATTATTACACTGTGCCCGGATATTATACACTGTGCCGGATATTATACACGTGCCCGGATATTATTACACTGATCTGTGCCCCGGAATATTATTACACTGTGCCCGGTATTATACACTGTGCCCGGATATATGATACACTGTGCCAGATATTATACACTGGCCCAATATTATACACTGTGCCCGGATATTATTACACTGTGCCCGGATATTATAAATAAGTTCTTGGTGTCAGAAACAAAGAATTTTTTTCTGTGCAAAAGAATTAACTTTTTAAAAATCTTTTAAGACCTTATATAACATATATTAATGTTATCATATCAAAGAAGAAAGGGGAAATGTAATTTGGAGTGCACAGTTAAAGCCTTGAAATTGAAGTACCCAAGAAAATGGCACATTTACAGTTTTGTCAGTTTCGCCACATTTGGCATTTTCTTCTGGTTTCCCAGTGCGCTGCATGAATATTAAACATGTCCATTATGAAGTACAAATTGTTACTCAGAAGCAGCCCTAAAACAGCTCCATACATAGAAAAATAAAAATGTTATGGGTTTTTGAGGGTGGGGAGTGGAAAAGAGCAATGGAAAATGGAAAAAGTCCATAGGTGGCAAGAAGGTTAATAAGACAAGCTTATTAATTACACAAATCTGTGCATAAAATGTGCACATTTCTCAAGTTGACAATTGACTTGGTTGCTTTGCAAATCATGGACAACTTTTCCTGAGCTACACTCTTGGCACACATTCCCCCCAATATCTATACCTCCCAGGCCGGGAATATTTGTCCAGATTGTCAGAAAGCTGCAAATCATCTCTAATTAGCAGGATGCATATGGGATGTCGTTTAGAGGGGAGAAGAAGGAAGAAGTGTTGAGAATTGACGAGTGACTTGGCAGTGGAAAATCTCATTAACACGAGCTATACACACAGCCCTTGAAAGTGGAACCAAATATAAAGCCACACAGATATCCATTGCTCATATTTCCTGTCACTTCCTTACATTCATATTCTTATGTAGACATTTTAACTGACTTTGATACGCAAAACCTTAGATGCGAAGAATATCACATTGGACATTTTACTACTAGAGTTCTGTAATAAATGATATTCACTGCTACACAAAGAAACTCAGTGGGGTGTCTGAATACTCTTGATCCTGAGTGTTGATGCTATTATCAGCCATGTGTTGAGAGAGGCACTTGGAATGACAACTGTCTGGCAATACAAATACAATTCCTTTTGTTTTGGCTTGCGAAAACTGGGTGATGGTGGGATTATTGAACTGATTGATGAGCGGCTACACTGTGGCCGGATGAAAAGAAGGGGCAAAATTGCGGTGTAGGGTACGTCAATGCAAAATACTCGACAGCCCTCGTATCTACTCTTTTTGAGGGTTCTAACTGTATCATCACCGTTTTAAAATCCTCAGTTGTTCTGGTTCGTCATCTATGGAATCATCTGATGTGCGAGTGTCAAACGAGTGAAAGCTCGTTTGATGGTATACGGTTGGATCTGCCCTCAGCTCATACCTTTCGGCTGGCCAGGACTTACTTTGTCGGCTGTGTCGCCGGCTCACTTATTGTGTGGGCAAGTTGTAAGTGGAAGTGAAAACACTCTAGCATGGGCTCTCTGCAGCCAGAAAATACCTTTAGTTGTTTTAAACCTGATTCCCATTGATTCAATTGGATGGCAAAGATTTTTCAGAAACGTCGGGCGAAGTTCGAATTTTTCTCTACTGCCTTACAATTCAGGCCTTTATTGGCAAAAATCTTGTAAAGAGCCCTCTTGTTCCTGAAGCCGTAGCGAGCAGTGACGAGGTGAAGGAGCAACTACAAGGATGTGGGTTATAATGAAACTAAAGCCATAAAGAAGAAGTGACGTGGTGCGGCTGTGTGCTGCTGGTGATGATGACCTGTTACTTTCTGCTACTACCTGGTTATGGACATCGGCTGGAGAGGATGAAAAGTTGGGCAGCCATTGACCAATTAGGGCTGGGCGTTGCAGAAGAGTGCCTCAGTACCTGGGTGTTGGGGGGGTGGGGGGGCGTTCACCCACTATAAGCTTTTTTGCGACAGCCCTCACCTGGACAGTACAAACCACAAAGCCATAACATCTTAGCCACATGTTATGGAGCAGTCCTCTAAATGCTCTACGAATAACTCGTTCTAGCCAGGATTCTGATGGGGCGCTCTCTTCATATAGTGTTTGTGGGGGTGGGGGGGGACACACATATATCTCCCTGATGCCCACAACTTGTGTTGGATGATGGATTGCGAGACAGCGAACCATCGCATGCCACCTAACTTGATGATGAGACGCAAAAATAAGTGGCCAACTTCTAACAGCTTTCTGCATTTGGAGCCTGACAAGGAGGAAGCAGTGAGGGTTTGGTGGAAAAGATCTGAGCAGGTTGTGATCCATCCCCAGGTAGCCAGGGCTGTCCCCTAATCGCCCAGGAGGAGGCCTGTGGTTGCCACCAAGTATCACAGGTGCTGTTCCGCATTCTCCAGATGCCAGTGTGCTGCCCTTAGGTGAATCATTGCTTGGTGGGGATCCCATGCGCCAGGGTAGCGTTGCTGCCTGGGGGTCCTGGTAGTCACAGTTTTGCCCCGATGACCCATGGTATCGGGGGCATTGCTGTCCCCCGAAATAGTCGACAGGGGGGGGGGGGGGGGGGGAGTCTGCCGCTCCCATGCCTCTGAGGGACCAATGCTGGCCTCCTAAGTATGTCACAGGGCTGTGTCCTTCATGGTTCAATACCAGTTGCTTCCCCAAGTAGTCCAGGGTTGCCGCCCATGCCCCACTACTGACTTTTTCTCCGTAAGTAGCCCAGGTGTTCTCCTAGGGATCGCGCTCATACGCCAGTGCATGTCTGTCAAGAAGTCATCAGTGCTAGCTCTATGTGTAGTCACGTGCTCAACCCCCTATGGCACCAGGAGCCATTGTGTCCTCCCAAATAGCACCCAAGGCTACCACCCATGCCAATAGCCACATGCTGCCTCTATGCCCCATAACCATGCTTGTCCTCAGCACAGTGTTCCAAAACACAAAATCCCCATGCCCTAGGTTGGGTAAAACATATATCCACTAATAGATTTTTTTAAATAAAAAAAAATTTGCACCCTCATATGTGTTTTCAAAAATAATTTTTTTGTCATTTTCAAAGTTTACTATGACTGTGACCCTTATGTTTCGCCTTCAAATGTTTTCTAGATTTGCATTACATTTTTTCAAAGCAACTATATATGAAAATTGTATACAACTTTTCAATCTACTCAAAAAATGACATTTATTTTCTCGAAATGGCAGTAACCCTTTTAATCTACGTAACTACTCTATTTCCTTACATCGGGAATCTTGTATTGTTTTTAAAAGAGTAATGTAATGATGAATACACAGACACACAAAAGCGGCACGGATCTGTCTCTTTAAAACTTAAACCTCACTATTCACACTATTCATGATTAATATGGGATTCCACACTGTAATGTTCACGCAGGTACACTTGGTATTTGCTTTCTAGAAGCGTGTGTCGTGTCCCCTTCATATATAAACCTGTCCCTATTTCGAATGTATTCATACATTGTCTTCTAAATCTCTTCCAACTTTATTTCATGACATTCACACATAATATCTGTAAAGAAACGAGTTTCACATTAAGTCGGGGGATACGGCTAGCACTGGAAGCCCAACGGAGAACTTCACTCTCCCTCCGCAGCTGCCAGCAGGTGTATTAAGATCACTACTTGTCTTAGGATCTTGTTCCACGCCTATTGACACTGCCGCTAGGATATGCAATGTGAAATGTAGTGTGTGCGACCAGCGTGCCACTGACTTAACATAGTCTAATACAATCCCTCACGCTGCCTCGCTCCATGCCGTGGTTCCCCATTCCTTTTGTAAAGATTTTTTTTTTGGGAATCGTGCTCGCAGCCCCAAATCTCTCTTTTGACGGCAAGGACTTGGTCGGGTACCAAACCCCCTTTACTACCGTGTCCACCATTGGAGAAGAAATTGGTTTGCCTGCCCCCTCGCAAATTCGCTCCCCTATCTTCGCCGCTTAACCCCATAGCACCCGATATAATGTGATATTTCCAGGAGCCTGCGGTCGGAATCCCCTGCCCCTTTTCTTCCTTCCTGTCAGGCGGCTCCCCTTGTCTGTAAGCCCCCTCCTGATAGTGAGGCTTTTTCTGTTGTCTGTCAATAGCAGAGGCTACAGAAAAGGGAACACAATAATACACCCTTTTTTCAATCAGCAAGCACCCTTTAAATATATTATAACTGATGATGTCTCGTCTTCATGTAACGTTTCTTTAACCACATTGTGAAAGCATATTCGAAAATATATAATAAAAAATTCCATCTTACCCACCCTTTTAAAAGAGCTTTCCAGCAACTTGGCTCTTTTTTTTCTGATTTTATTGTATTCAAAATGTTTGTATTTTGTGTTCTGTTTTTTGTATAAAGTTGAAAGGCCTGCAAAACTATCAGGATGAGGATTGCTAATGACCTAGCACATTGACATATTCCGGTGTGTGTCCCCATCTTTGCAAAGTATCCCTCTCTTCTTCTAGCTTTCTTATGCTTCTCTGCCTGTCTGCTGCCTTTTTAGGCATAATAAGCTTAGAAATTATGCTGCAATTGGAAGCCTGATCGGTGCTTCTTGCTCTATCTAAGGCATTATATTTACTTAGGATACGTGTTCCAAGTTTTCTTGCGCTCTAGACTTTTCATCATCTTCTTTTAGTGGCATCCAAATTGGCTTGCACAGGTATTTTATTTAGAATGCCTGCATACTCACAACATTTTGTGTCGTCATCTGCACTATTTTCACGATCATTGTTCCACAAGTGACTCCCACCTAACCAAAATGTCTTTCTCTTTTCTGCACTGAAGGGGGGAGGGGGGGGGCGTTTCCCCCGTGTCCTCAGTCTGGCCGTACCCATGAGTCCAGTTTATGCGTTGCTAATAGTTCTTGACTAGAAATCTGTTTTCGCAGGCTGAGCCCCCTTTCTTTCAAAGGTGCATAGAAAAAAAAAAAAAGTGGTCGCACTCTATCGGACATTGGAGAGGCAACCGATGATTTCTGCCGAACCGTGTGCCAAATCCTGATCTCTGGGCCACCAACATCATCTCATAGTCACAAACTGCATACATTTGCCACTGTTCTTATGTTAAATGTCGCCCCATTAGTCCAAACTAGGGTGTTTAAGGGTCTCTCTCTAACAAAAAAAACGGCCTTTCTGATAAAAAAAAATATGAATTGGGAACTAGTTCTTTCGGTGGCCCCCAACCATAATTACAAATCAATTTTTGAGGGCGTCCATCAGGCCTTTTTTCGCTATGCGTTGTCTGTAAGCACTACGATCAACCAGCAATCCATTCTCTGTAGTTTTGAACGGTCCGTGGCACACCCATGTGTCTGGTGATTCTGCTCTAAATGGCACACTAGTACCTTACCCGTACTTTATTGGTCAGTCAAGACTTTTGATGAGAAATGATGTACGACAAACTTCCTTGGCATGAATAAATGCCAATAGTGTGCAAATCCGTAACTTCAAGCAAAATGGTCTTACTATTAGAACTACGAAGATAACTACATATTTTCATTGTTTTTACACTTTTTTTTAAGTCTATAACTCCACGATGGTGTTTAGAATCCTAGTTTTGATGCCTTCAGTGTTAACTACAATTTTTTTATAGTCATAAACAATACAGAAAAACGTCTTTGAATGAGAAGGTTGTTCAAACGTTTGGGTCGGTCCATTACGTCATAAGTCTGGTGTCATAAACAAATAATTTTTTTTCTGTGCAAAGAATAACTTTTTTAAATCTTTTAAGGACCCTTTATACCATATATTAATGTTATCATCTCAAGAAGAAAGCGGAAATGTACAGTTGAGTGTCACAGTTAAGCTTTGAAATTGAACGTACCCAAGACGATGGCACATTTACAGTTTTGTCAGTTTCGCCACATATGGCATTTTCTCGGGTTTCCCTGCGCTGCATGAATATTAAACATGTCCATTATGAAGTACAAAGTTGTTAGCTCAGAAACAGCCTAAAACGCTCCATACATAGAATAAGAAATGTTATGATTTTTGAAGGTGGGGGTGGAAAAGGAGCCAAATGGAAAACTTGGAAAAAGGCTATAGTGGCAAGAGGTTAATAATACACGCTTATTAATTACACACAATCTGTGCATAAAATGTGCACATTTCTCAAGTTCAATTGACGTGGTTGCTTTGCAATCATGGACCACTTTCCCTGAGCTATACCTTGGCACACCATCCCCCAATATCTATTTACCTCCTCCCCCAGGCCGGAATATTTGTCCAGATTGTCAGAAGGCGCAAAGCAGCTCTAATCTAGCATGATGCCATATGGGATGTTCGTTTAGAGGGTAGAAGAAGGAGAAGTGGTGCTAATTGACCGATTGACTTGGCATTGGAAAATCTCATACGACGAGCTATACACACAGCCCTTGAAAGTGGATACCAAAGATAAATGCCACACAGATATCCATGGCTCATATTTCCTGTCCCCTCCGTACATTCATATTCTATGGTAGACCATTTTTACACTGCCTTTTGATACGCAAAACCTTAGACATGCTAACGAAATCACAGTGGACCATGTTACTACGAGAGTTTCTGTAATAAATGATATTCACTGCTACACAAAGAAACTCAGTGGTGTGCTTTCTTACTGGTGTACAAATTATAACCATAACTATTATTTATTTTTATTTACATTCTAGTGCATTTTTATTTTACCTTTTTTTTGTTTTATAAAACTTATCTTGAGGGCATTTCTTGGGGGATGAAGAATATTTTATACAATCATACACAGTATAATATTAGTCTAGCATATTCTAGTAGACTCATGGTCAAGTTTTTTATTTTCACCAGAAGCTTACTTTTAATGAAGCTTTTGAGTACATTTCTTGAGACAATGCTGTGTGCTGCTAATTATAAGTTTCTTTTCTAGGGATCAACTTCAAGAGGAGCGGTGGTTGATGTCCTTTAAAAGTGAGCCTGTCACCATTAATGTCATTTTTAGCTGATGACAGGCTTCAATAACCTATGCTATGCTGATTTTAAAAATGCATTTGTCAGCTTTCTGAATCATTTCAGTAGTTTATTTGTCATTAATTGACTCCCTACATGTGTACTTTATTCGTTGGGTCGTTGCGATCATGTGGATAACAAATTTGTATAGGATTTATAATGTTTTCATACATTTACAAAAATTAAAACATCCTGTACAAAAACATTTTTATGATTTTATTAAAGTGCTAATAACTTTTTCATACTTTGGTGCTGTGGGTGGTGTCATTTTTTGCAACTTCTGATGATGTTTTGAATGCTACCATTATTAGGATTGTATGACCTTTTGATCACTTTTTATTGAATTTCTAGCTATTGAGAGTCGTGCCCACTAAAACCAAATTGGAGTGCCCTGACAGAGATACTACACCTAAAAGAAATAGAGCCAAGTCACATGATCCATCACATGTGCGGAAGTGATGCCATGCCCCCTAGTCAGGTGATACAATACGAAACCTGGAGCACACATAGAGAAGAACGGATGAGATAAGCGCTGTGGAGACATTTAATAATTATCAGCGAGCCCACCCAAAATATATATTGGAGATGTTAGCATGCATGCTTGACGTATGTTATGAAAAGGACTTGAAGAAGCAGTCGTTTTGCTGAAAATAAAGATTTACGTGCATCAAAGAAGCTTATAAAAAAGTACAATTTTGTGATAAAGGGGGATATTTATCATAAGCTGACGCTCGTGTGCCAGCGTATGATAGCCCCGCCGCTACAAATTCGCAGCCCGATACATGAAGAGGCTTCTGCGCAGCGTTTATCCTACGCCAGACAGGGCCTGGCGTAGAAAAAAACGCAACTGGCGACTTTTCACGTTTGAAAAGTCGCCGGCAGCAGCGAGTGCACAGGCGCAGGGACAGTAACGCCCCGCGCCGGCCCACTCCCGTCCGGCCGCGCCCCCCGCTCGGCCTGCCGCGCCCCCCCTTCACGCCCCTTCACACCCCACTGGTGTGAAGGTGGCGGATTGGGGAAAATAATCGCAAAAGCTAGCAATAAGCTAGCATTTGCGATTATTTCAGGGCCTCTGCGCACCGTCCTGATAAATATCCCCCAAAGTGTCCATGTACAAATGAGGACATAATACAATAGATGAAGACTTTATACCCACATATATATATGTATATATATATATATATATATAGATATAGATATACCCATATACTCGATTCATAGTAACCAGAAAAATTAACATGATTAGGCATCATAATTCTTATAGAGAAAAGTGGCAAGTGCGCAAAAGATATATACATTTGAAAAAAGTAAATAAATAAATAAATAAGAAGATATTAAAGATTGTTCAAAAGTGAAAAATTACACATTTATATATAATACATAAAAGTGCCAGTGCAACCTGCAAGACACCCACACATGACTAAAATGCGTCAAAAGATGTAAACTAGAGATGAGCGAACACTAAAATGCTCGGGTACTCGTGGGAAATACTGTTATTCTGGTCACCTAGCAACCCTTACGTTTAAAACGCATTGCACTCGCATTGCACTTGCAATGATTGCGAGTGCAATGCGTTCTTGATGCATCTCCATACACTTGAATGGGGCGGGAAAAACGCGCGTGCCACGCAAAAGTAGAGCATGCTGCGATTTTGACGCGCGTGAAAATGAACGCAAGTACGCGCGTGAAAACCAACGCTAATGAAGAAAGACCCATTGAATACAATGGGACAGAGTGCAATGCAAGTTCTGCGCGTCAAATGCACGCGCAGAACTCGCGCGTGAAAAACGCCAGTGTGGAAGGGGCCTTAGGGCCACGTGTGTGGTCTGGACCTATAGTATTACTATTAGAGATGAGCGAGCACTAAAATGCTCGGGTGCTCGTTATTCGAGACAAACTTTTCCAGATGCTCGAGTGCTCGTCTCGAATAACGAGCCCCATTGAAGTCAATGGGAGACTCAAGCATTTTTCAAAGGGACCATGGTTCGGGAATAAAATGTGTTATTTAATTGAAAAAGAATGTCTTCTGATAAGTTAGCAGATGTATGCAAACATCTGCAATCTATTCTTCACTGTTCCGCGCGTATATTATCTCCCGACAAGTTAGCAGATGTGAAGAACAGTGAAGAATAGAATAAAAACAGTGAACATAGGATCATTTAAGTGAAAAACACAGTGTAGAATAGATTACAGATGTTCGGCACATCTGCTTACTTGTCGGGAGAGGAGATACGCTGTCCCGGGATCCGCTCCTCTTCTTCCACTGAAGTCTCCCCGATGTCTCCCTGCTGCCGATGTCTCCCTGGTGCCCGATGTCTTGCTGCTGCGCGCGATGTCTCCCTGCTGCGCGCGATGTCTCCGCGTTGCGCGCGATGTCTCCCTGCTGCGCGCGATGTCTCCCTGCTGCGTGCGATGTCTTCCTGCTGCGCCCGATGTCTCCCTGCTGCGCCCGATGTGTCTCTGCTGTGCCCGATGTGTCTCTGCTGCCCCCTGATGTCTCCCTGGTGCGCGATGTCTCCCCGTTCCGCGCGTATCTTCCGACAAGTAAGCAGATGTGCCAAACATCTGTAATCTATTCTTCACTGTGTTCTTCACTGTGTTTTTCACTTAAATGATCCTGTGTTCACTGTTTTTATTCTATTCTTCATTGTTCTTCACTGTGTTTGTTTAATTAAATGCTCGATCTCGAGCAGGGGAAATACTCGTCCGAGCAACGAGCCGTTTCGAGTACCTTAATACTCGAACGAGCATCAAGCTCGGACGAGTATACTCGCTCATCTCTAATTACTATCTATTTACAAATTTTGCATCTCTGCAAACAAGGAGGTCCTTCGACCAATATTGGTAATGATTTTGTCATTACAACAGCCCCCTGTTTGAATGTGTGCAGTACTTAGCGCTGACCCATTCTGCGGTCACCGCAGACCATTACGCATGGCTAAGACAATTTCATTAACACTATGCACACCCAGCAAGTGACTGCAGCCTAGGGAATTATATGGTCTAAACACCCCGAAGTGTGAGGGGGTAGCCTTTTGAGTGTGGACATACACTCCTAACAGTCCATACTCACCATAATGCAAATGTGGTCAAGACTTGCTATAAAATCCAACATTGTGTAGCCCCTAACTACCCTAAAAGGGTGTAATTAGCACAGGGAACCTTTCAAAACCCACCTGTGTGCAACACAGAGAACTCTCCAATACCTACCTGTGGGTTCACAACTTCCTAACTTATACACCAAAAGGTAGTGCATCTCAACTCCTCACATTCCTCTCCTTGCTCAAAAGGAAAAATCAACATCTTCTCCCACCATTCCTATTTTTAATAAAAATTTCTTTTTGTTTGTCTCTACACACTTGGAAAATATTCCCCATGGTTTAAATGAACGATTAATAAAAGTTATATTTTAACAAAATCATTACCAATATTGGTCGAAGGACCTCCTTGTTTGCAGAGATGCAAAATTTGTAAATAGGAAGTGATACCATGCCCCCTAGTCAGGTGATACAATACAAAACCTGGAGCACACATACAGAAGAACGAATGAGATAAGCGCGTGCGCTGTGGAGACGCTTAGGATCTCTAAATAGAGTAGGTATAATAATTATCAGCGAGCCCACCCAAAATATATATTGGAGATGTTAGCATGCATGCTCGACGTATGTTAAGAAAAGGACTTGAAGAAGCAGTCGTTTTGCTGAAAATAAAGATTTACGTGCATCAAAGAAGCTTATAAAAAGTACAATTTTGTGATAAAGTGTCCATGTACAAATGAGGACATAATACAATAGATGAAGACTTTATACCCACATATATATATATATATATATATATATATATATATATACCCATATACTCGATTCATAGTAACCAGAAAAATTAACATGATTAGGCATCATAATTCTTATAGAGAAAAGTGGCAAGTGCGCAAAAGATATATACATTTGAAAAAAGTAAATAAATAAATAAATAAGAAGATATTAAAGATTGTTCAAAAGTGAAAAAGTACACATTTATATATAATACATAAAAGTGCCAGTGCAACCTGCAAGACACCCACACATGACTAAAATGCGTCAAAAGATGTAAACTACAATTCATAGGTGCATTGTACCACGATTCGGCAAAAACCACAGGCGAAATGAAGACATATGATATGCCGTAAAAAACTGATCTTAGATGAGGAGTTAATAGGCGGAGCACAAAAATAATTAAAGAGCAAACCCAAAGTAGTATAATAGTCATATTGGAAAGCCTACAAACCCTACAAAGTCGCAGCTCGTAATAAATATAGCGTATTCAGTTCCTAAAACTAACAGATGGTCTGACATGATTGCATCGTTTGGGCATGTACATCAAAACAACATGTCGGTGTGAGCCGAAAAAATAATGATGTCCAGTCATAAGTCCCTCAGAACTCAGTCCCTCAGAACTGGATGAAACAGTCCAGAAAAGCCCAGATGATAGCTGACAACATAAAAACTGGAGGAGTCCAAGGTCCCACATCAACAAGTGGATATATTATTCCAGCAGGGGTTGGAGCGGGTTCCTATTGTGATCAAGAAGTATATGCAGTAGCAGCAATGAAACAGAACACATCAAAGGACGTAGAATCAGTGGTAGTTCAAAAAGTGCAAAAATTAATATTGAAATATCAAGAAAACCATTGCAGGGAAGAGGATGTAACATAAAGCATTAACCTAGAGTATGAAAAAAAGGTAGGAAGAAAGATATGATAAGGCTGGTAGGCAGGGAAGAGGGAGTAAGATAATCCCATGGTGATAAGTGCCAAAAAAATATATATATATATGTATTTTTTGGACTATAAGACGCACTTTTTATCAAGAAAAAATCTTGTTAAAAAGTGCCTGCGTCTTATAGACCGAAAGTCAGGAGGATCCAGCACTGCCAGACCCTGACCACTGTAATGGAGATCGGGTGATGCCCTGATATAGAGCTGCACCCGATCTCCCAGAGAGGAGAGCCTCTGCAATGCTCTCCCCTCTCCCGGGTGTGATGATCTGTGGTGATGTCAGAATCACGTGACTGATCATATGTTTCTTACATCACCACATACTCATGAGAATGGGGACATGCTGCGCTGGGACAGGGTAAGAAGAAGGGGAATAGGGGAAGGGGGGAGTCTGTGTGTATAGCTGAGCTGTGTGTGCAACTGTATGGTTGATGCAGTGCTGTGTGTGCAACTGTATGGATGATGCAGAGCTGTGTGTGCAACTGTATGGATGATGCAGAGCTGTGTGTGCAACTGTATGGATGATGCAGACCTGTGTTTGTAACTGTATGGATGATGCAGAGCTGTGTCTGCAACTGTATGAATGATGCAGAGCTGTGTGTGCAACTGTATGGATGATGCAGAGCAGTGTGTGTAAACGTATGGATGGAGCAGATCTGTGTGTGTGCTGTGCTTTAGTGCGACCAATAGGGATATATTAAATGGTGTAAAATATATTTTTCATTTTTTGGGGTGCATCCTATATGGGGGACCAGCTGATCAGTACCAATGGATAAAGAAAAAAGTGGTGACTAAAAGTGGGTCCCAGGAAAACTCAAACACAAGAAGTGGGGAAGTGAAATTACTTACCATATAGAGCAAGACATTGGTGAGCCAAATAAAACAGAAGAATCCCATGACAAGTAAGAGACGCAAAGCATGCAAATAAATCAAGCAACATGAAATATAAAAATACATAATGAGCATTAACGTGCAATGATAATCCAATAAGGCCATGGTCATATTCTGACCGTGGTAGCCTTGTACACCTTCCTGGTGTAACCATCTGTTTTTGTGTGTATATGGTCAATTGTTTAGGATGCGGAGACTTCTCCACTAGTGGTTTACATTGGTAGTGCCTGTCCCTTTTTGTTGTTTATATTGTTTACTGCAATATTCAGCAAACCGGCTATGGAGAGGGCCCTGTCCGTGAGCCCTCTCCATGCACCCACACCCGACGTGCGCCGTACTATTACGACACGGGCCGTTAAAGGCTCCTCTCGATGTTGATCCTGGCGCTGACCTCCACTAGTCTTAACATGCCAGGATAACCTAGGAAAGAAACGTATAATTAGCAGTACAGGGTGAGGGGACAAGATTGGGGCTGGCTAATTATACATTTCTTTTCTATGTGATCCCAGCGAGCATTGGCAGCATGGCAGCTCTGTGGCTAGCACTACATCCTTGTAGCGCTGGGGACCTTTGTTCAAATCCCAGGGTAAACATCTGCAAAGAGTTTGGGTCCTCTGGTTTCCTCCCACACTCCAAGACATATGGGTATGTTGATTAGATTGTGAACCCCATTGGGAACAGAGACTGATTTGGCAAGCTCTGTGCAGCTCTTCGTAATCTGTGTGTGCTATATAAATAAAAGAATTAATATTATTAAGACTAGCGGAGGACAGCACCAGGATCAAAATCATGAGGAGCGGAGGTGAGTATCTTTAGCCTTTTTTTTTTTTAAGTACTCAACACTGATATAGTTTGGGGTAATTTCTGGGAACAAGAGAAAAAATTACTACACAATGCTGAAATACTTTACTTGATGACCAGAAGCTCTGCAATAGAGACTATTTTTGTGCTAACCTTTGTTATATAAGTTACTTATATGTCTAATTGATACAACCTATAAATCTCCACATTGGTAATGTATTGGATCCAATATTTTCAGGGAATTTTAATATAGTAAAATGGTTTACTAAATGACCACTCACAATGTAAATAAGCTATTTGTATTTATAGTACATTGCTATTTATGTTAATGAAAAAGTATACAAAATTGGCCCACAGACACAGAATTGTAACATACAGTAGTAATGCCTGAATATTATTTATTACAGTAGTCCAAGGATGATCTAAATAACTAAAATATTTGAAGTTCTTCTTTTAGTTTTAAAATTAAACAATGATCTTGAAAATTAAGGAGCATTTCAAATGCTTCATATTTGATGGATTCATCACCAAGAAGAATATGCAGAAGTATTCATTTTAAAGCCAGCTGTTGAAATGCCAACATGCATGCAAACACTTTGGCTTATGTTGTGGTGCCATATGATGTCAGCAAGGGGGAAAAGATCAGAATTTCCCAGAGGTTGTCAATTGACCATTAGTAAATTGGCAAAGAGAAAGACCTAAGCTCTCCAATTAGTTGTCAGTGATCTTTCTCTGCAGACAGTTAAGACAAGAAACATCAATAGCCTGCTGTTACTGAATTTAAGCCAATCATCAGTCATGGGAGAGTGAGAAAGTAAAAGATGCTATTTATGATTTTTGCATATGTGAAATCTTTTTACTTTAACTAACTCCTTCCAATTTGTAAAATGTTGCCGTTATCTTTCATTAATGCTTTTATTTGTAATAATACGAATAGTTGTTAAATTGCTTTTGATTTCTCAAATGTAATATCAAACTTAAAATTCTAATTCCTATTTGAGTATGTTTTGCTTATCTCATACATAAAAGAATAGAAATCATTAAAAATGTAAACGGATTATACAGTTTCCCCACAATTAAATAGGTGTATGATAATTATTAACTTTTTATATCAAACATAAGATGGCACAATCTAAGTATACATGGCAACTGCAGTGTCTATAACTTTCCACAATCTCTAAACTTATTAAAAAACTATTCTATTAGTTGGTTTAATTTACATTAGTAAATTACACCCAAATTTTGTTGCATTTACGTAATTTTTGGCACACAGAATTTTCCAGCAAAGCCACATACCCTTTTTCAAACCCCCTTTTTCAAAACCTTTAACAAATGTGACATCACATGAAGTAAAAGCCTGGTGGTGAAAACCTCCAGTCTTTTACCTCACCAGCCAGACATTTCTCTCCTTAAAATGAACGCTGATTGAGGGTCATCTGATCCTAACTTTACATGAGCAATCACCCTTTCAGAACCTTAATATTGTCATGTTCGGAGGTAGTGGATCCTCTGAACTACCACGGACCATGACACAAGCCAACACCTGGGACCGGAGTCTAAGTGGCACCTGGTCTTTACCAGAGCCCGAAGTAGCGACTGACGAGTCTGTTCCCAGATAGACCTGAGGTCCTGCACCAACTCTTCCACCGCAGGAACATCTGAGGGAACGGACAGAGGAAGAGGTGGGCGTGGAATTAGTCCGTAGACAATAAAGATCGGGGCTGCACCAGCAGACTCAGAGTCCAGGGAGCTATAGGAGTACTCTGGCCACGGCAACAAAGTGGGCCAGTCGCCCTGAAAGGCAGAGACAAGATGACAAAAGTAACAGCCAAAGTTTACCTGTCCATTAGACTGTGGATGGTACACAGAAGAGAAGTCCAATTTCACTTGCAGCTGATTACATAGAGATCACCAGAAGCGGGAGAAAAACTGGACCCCTCGGTCCGAAACATTGTGCAATGGAAGTCCATGTAGTTGAAGGATGTGGGTGAAGAACAGGTTGGCAAGGTGAGGAGCAGACGGCGGACCTGGTAGTGGGACAAAATGAGACATTTTTGAGAACCGGTCGGTTAACACCCAGATGACGGTATTCCCAGAGGAAGATAGAAGGTCCGTGACAAAGTCCATGGCCACGTGGGTCCACGGGCAGCTAGGTATTGGCAACGGCATCAGGAGACCAGCAGGTTTGAGGCATGATGGCTTATAAAGAGCACAGGAGGTGCAGGAACCCACAAAATCCTGCACATCTTGGACCAGATCTGGCCACCTATAGTAACGGGAAATGAGGGCTACAGAGCGCTGCACCCCAGGATGCCAAGCTACACGAGAGCAATGTCCAGCTGCCAGCGGCCATGATATGCCAAGGAGTCGGTTCTTCCCCGGATCAATAGATCAAAGTGTGAGAAAAAAAGAGACTTCCCCAGGGATAAAACATTGGGCTGTCTTGAGATACAGGAGATTCTTATGATCCGTATCCATAACGAATGGCGAGCTCCCTCCAAAAGATATCGCCATTCTTCCAGGGCAAGCTTGATGGCCAGAAGTTCTGTATATCCTATAGAATAATTTCTTTCCACAGGAGAGAAAGTTTTGGAAAAGAAGCTGCAGCCGAGACTTCGGTCCTTGCGCTCTTTCTGGGTGAGCACTGCCCAGCACCTATGGAGGAAGCATCCACCTTGAGGACTCTGTATCAGGGCTAGTGAGGACAGGAGCTGAGGCAAAGACGGAATTTAACCTAGAGAAGGCCTCTTCATCCGTCGAGGGCCAAATTGAGATGGCATGAGTTCAATGTGCAGGGAGCACTGGACAATAAAACCCCTGCACAGTTTGGGGTCCCATCATACTTATCGGGCATAGATAGCCGTAGCCTTGGTTCAGCAGCAGGAAGAACCACAGGAGCTTGAAGCTGTGGCTGGGTTGCCAACAATTGCTGCAACATAGCGGTCCCAACTGTTCTCCTTGTGCGGCAATTTGCTGGAACTGCTGAGCCGCGATTATGGTAAGATCAGACCGAATAAGTAGCAGAACCTTGGCAGGATCCATGGCCGGATCTTATTGTCAAGTTCGGAGGAAGTGGATCCTCTGAACCACCACGGACGATGACACAAGCCAACACCTGGGACCGGAGTCTAAGTGGCACCCGGTCTTCACCAGAGCCCGTTGCAAAGCAGGCTAGTCTTGCTGCGGCGTGCTACCACCAGGTCATTCCAAAGGCGTGACTTGCCGGCTGTGGCAGCCAAGGTTGAGGTACAGGAACTGCAGGCAATCTCGGAGCAGGGGACAGGCAGGAGGTCAGGATGGGCAGCACTGTATCAGAGTCAGGGACGTAGCAATAGGTCAAGGCAGGCAGTGGAGAAGCATAGTCAGGAACAGAATGGGGGTCACAACGGGAAATGATAAGAATAGTGCAGGGCATCAGACAAAGCTTTCTCTAAGGCACAAGGCACGAAGATCTGGTGGGGAATGTTGGGAGAGGCCGGCTTAAATCAGTTTTCTGGGAATGGCCAGCACCAATTAGTGGTGCTCCAGCCCTTTAAATCCTCGAGTACCGGTGCGTGCGCTATCTGGGAAGCTGGGACACGCACAGCCAGCTGCCAGAGCAGGGAATAGCCAAAACACGCGCACGCGCCCTAGGACGCTGGGAGCAGGAATGCAGACAGGTAAAGTATTGTGGGGAGCTGGGGGCTATGGGGAGGCACCCATGACAAATATTTTACTCATAAATACCATCATAAGAGAGCGATTGCTCATGAACAGAGATTTTATGACCCACCATTTGCAGTCATTTCATAGTCAGGAATGTCTGGCTGATGAGGTAAAAGACAGGAAGTTTCACATTACTTTCCAAGAAAGCAGTGCAGAACATTTAATAGATGTATATTGGTATATTGGTAATACCAAAATATCCTTCCCCCCCCCCACACATTGCAAAAAACATGAACCTTGAACTCTTTTGTTATTATAGTGTTACTCTTGAGACCCGAGATGGCACACTAAGTTCTCACAAGTCTAGTTAACAAGCTAAACCAGTGATGTGTACGTGTAGGTTGTAATAGGGCCTGGAGCCCGTTAAGCTCATTTGAATAATTGTTAAAGCCTTTTATTCTAAAAAACAAGGGTATGACAACCTAAAAGAACAGTGGATCCTGCCACAGGGGGCGCACACCAATCAGTGTCAGTGTGCTCGGTTTACAATCCTAGATCCTGGTGGTAGATTTCCTTTAAAAGAAGATTAGAAAATATTATAGAAAAACAAATATACCCACTGATCCTTAAGATATTAAAATTAGGTGACAAAAAACTCAGATAAACAATTCCACACACATTCCATATTCCGTTAGAATTCTGCTGTTTCTTCTAACCTTTCCCATATGGATAGCAACTATGGCAACAGTGGTTTCTGTATTAATTTTGGTAAAATAAATCTGACACTGTATAATTTGTCATATGTTATTGTTCATCTTTTTTTTTTTACCTAATTTTCAGAAAATAATTATTACTTTATATTACTGCACATTTAACAAATATGGTATAGCAATACAAGGGGCTAATTATGTATTAAATTGTGTCATTTAAATTTGGTCTTACGCTATATTCGGGTCCGTGCTGAATATTGCGGGTTTGGGTCCCTGCATATTTAGAAATAAGTCCGTGTTCAAGTTCCTTGTTTGGCTGAACACTCTACAGAAACACCCGTGATTGATGTTTTCCCTTACATGCCACACCTAAAGGCAACAGGGGTATGTAACCTATGGCGCACCTTGCGTGCCGCCATTTTTCGTGAGATCTTGCAGCTCTACATGACATCACAGAGCACGACAAGATCCCAGACAAAAGTTACATGTCACTGGCAGCTTTCCCCACAGCATGTTGTGAACCAATTGTTAGTGAGCAGACCCATTTTAAAAGCCACCAGCAAATAGGTTTCAGATTCAACCTGGCCTTGCTCGTCAGTAGTCATAATCATCAGTTTAAAATTGATCTGATGTGACACAAAGGTATAATTGATTTCAACGTGCCTAATTTATTGCTTCACTCTCCATTCAAAATAAGCATGTGAGGTTGGTTGAGTCTAACATTTATGTTAGTAAGGATATAATACTGACTGAGAAAACATTTTAATGTATATGGCCGGCTTTATTCTTCACCGCAACAAAGATCTGTCATTTCATTAAAGTTTCTTTAAATAAAGAGTTTTAAAATTCAAGTTCATTATGCAAGTTATTTCATGATATCAGTGTATCATAGTATCATAGTTTGTACGGTTGAGAAAAGACACATGTCCATCAAGTTTAACCAAGAAATGGAAGGGATTTGATGAGGAATGGATTTAGGGGAAACAATTCTATATAACATAACCATCAATGTTATTTAGGTTTAAAAAGGTATCTAGGCCCTTCTTGAAGCTCTCTGCTGTCCCTACTGTGACCAGCACCTGAGGCAGGCTATTCCACAGATTGACAGTTATCACAGTAAAAAAGCCCTGTCGTCTCTGGTGATTAGTCCTTGATTTCTCCAGACGGAGACAATGCCCCCTCGTCTTTTGATTTAATCTGAAACAATTTACCACCATATTTTTTGTATGGACCATTCATATATTTATATAAATTAATCATGTCCATTCATACTCGTCTCTAAATAAATCTAGCTGTTTTAATATTTCCTCATAACTAAGGCCCTCCATAACCCTTATCATTTTTGTGGCTCTATGTTGAACCCTCTCCAGCTCCAGGGCATCCTTTTTATGGACCGGTGCCCAGAACTGGACGGCATATTCCAGGTGAGGCCGAACTAATGCCTTGTACAGTGGTAATATTACATCCCTATCCTGAGAGTCCATACAACTTTTAATAGAAGACAAGATCCTACTGGCTTTAGAGGCAACTGATTAACATTGCATGCTGTTATTCAATTTATGATCTACTAGTACCCCCAGGTCCTTCTTAACAAGGGACTATCCCAGATTTAATCCTCCATGGACATATGTTTCCTGTGGATTATTAGCCCCCAGGTGCATAACCTTACATTTATCCACATTGAACTTCATTTGCCAAGTGGATGACCAAACACTCAGTTTGTCCAAGTCAACCTGAACATCCTCCACAGACTGTATTACACTAAAGAGCTTGGTTTCATCTGCAAAATTAGACACAGTGCTATTAATTCCTACCTCTATATCATTAATAAATATATTAAATAGTAGTGGGCCAAGCACAGAAACCAGTGTAGCTCATTGAATATGATTTATACAGTTGTAGGCTACTTAAAAAAATTTCGCTATGTTTGTAAATCTTTTGCAGGAGTACATCACTGAATTTGAAGTGTCCAACTATAAGAGTTTAAAGCAATAAATATTAATCAAACTTTCCAGCTATTGTTGTCTTTCATTTTGAGAAGCCGTGATTGCCACCACTTCACAATCACCTGCAATATGTCAAGAAAAAAACATTTGCTAGTATTATTCCTAAAATACTATACATATTCTTATGGAATAGTAGCTAAAAGAATACAGCGGTATAAACTGTGTCTGCAGTTACTACTCCTGGGAAATGTGAACATTTAAGTGCTTAAAGGGAACCTGTCATGAGGTCTCTGTAACTATTTCTGTCATCGCTACCTTTTGAAGCAGCTCAGAAGGATTCCATCTCAACCTTAATCTAGTTACCATATATATTCATGTATAAGCTGAGTTTTTCAGCACAAAAAATGTGCTGAAAAACCTCACATCGGCTTATACACGAGTCAATAAAAAAATAAACTTACATACTCATTCCCCGGCGGCCTGATGCACCAGGAGTGTCACATGACTATAAAGGGTGTCAGTCATATGTATCGGAGTATCACATACACACAGGCTACAGGGTGCGCCAGCACCAGGACGTACATAGAGAAACCAGCACCAGGAGTGTCACATCATTATAAAGGATGCAGCCATGTGCATAGGAGCATCTTATACACACTGGCTGCAGGGGGCACCATCACCAGGAAGCACATAGAGGCCGCCAGCAGCAGGAGTGTCACATCATTATACAGGCTGTCAGTCATGTGAATAGGAGTATCTCATACACACAGGCTGCAGGGGGACATGGCTGCCAGAAGCAGGCAGCACATAAAGGAGCTAGCACCAGGAGTGTCACATCATTATACAGGCTGTCAGTCACACACTGGGGGTGTGGCTCTGCCTCACATGCATGAATAAGCTGGTCAGATGAATGTGATAATGACTCAATGGACCCATCTCAGGTCATTTACAGACAACTTTAGTATCTGATTGTTTGAGTTTACAGGCATGTAGTGGGACAATATAGGGAAAGGGGCAACGCTTTCTAAAGGCAGTTTATGAAAATATATTTTGTTTTGAGTAGATACCGTATTTTTCAGACTATAAGGCGCACAAAAAATCCTTTGATTCTCTCAGAAATTAAAGGTGCGCCTTATAGTCCATTGCGCCTTATATATGAACCATACTTACAGACAACAGCTGCCTTGAACTGTGCACAGGTCTGCCACCTGCAGGTCATTCATGCTTAAAATCAGGTGTGCCTTATAATCCGGTGCGCCTTATATATGAACCTAGACATTTTAGCAGGCATTTATTGAAGGTGCGCCTTATAGTCCGGTGCGTATTATAGCCCGAAAAATACGGTAATTTGCTTGACAGGTTCTCTTTAAAGACTGGCTTTTTATTCAATGAATTAAAAACTTTCACAAATCCTGCACACCGAAGTCCATACATGGAATGCACTTACGCCAGGGAACTACGCAAATTAGCCCGTAAGCCCTGCCCACTCACACAAAATGGCGTCCTTGCGCTAATTCCTACTCCCCAGGCACACAGCTCACCCAGTCAACTCAATTCTCATGTTAGGGAAACCAAACGCATCCGAATCCCAGAATCTTTACACCCACAGCCCAGGAGGTGCATAACCAAACTATATACCCCCTATCACTTACGTGCCTATGGAAAGCTACTGCACAGAGCCACTCTGCACCCGACACAGTCACCCGTTTATTCCATACAACATGTCACTGCCACCACACTTAATTACGGCTCACAAGACGCCCGCAACAGAACCGCACACATACAACCAGATACACACTCTTCTAGATGTGGTACAGATCACCTGGACCCACACTGTCTATAGCTACTGCTACCATACAGAACTCACTACCTATAGCTATTGTTGCATGCAACACACACAAGGTAACAAGGGCTTAGTGGTAATTCACCTCTCCAAAGTTATGGGAACGTATAGAGCACAAGAAAAACTTATTAAAGGACTATTTA
This sequence comes from Engystomops pustulosus, assembly GCA_019512145.1. NCBI lineage: Eukaryota > Metazoa > Chordata > Amphibia > Anura > Leptodactylidae > Engystomops > Engystomops pustulosus. The sequence goes on from CM033642.1 coordinate 130,273,107, forward strand.
ATATGGAAAATTGCATCACGAGCCCTTTAATAGTTCCAAAAAGGATGAATAACCAGACCTACATACAGAAAACAGTACTAAAAAGGGACAAATAAAGAGGAAACACCTCTTACTAATTGGATTGGCATGAGATCCACGGGGAGAAACAGATGAGCAAAACTGGACAGCTCCACAAAATTAATGCATCTCCCGAACTGACTCGAATTCAATGGTGGTATGTACTTTTAACTTCCCACTGATCCACTCCCTTGGTCATGTGAGAGGGGCGTGGGTACACCTGAATTAAGGTGGAAAGTTGAGGCATGATTTCTGATTTACGTAATATCTCTCATGGGTCCCTGGAGAAGATCATACCCACACACATTTCCCAAATGAATTAACAAAATAACAATACCAAACACCAATATAAATGTTGGCCCACTGGATCTAATAGCCATTTTCTTGGCTCCCTTCCTTGAATCCTTGTGTGCTCGACACACCAGGACTATAAGGAGATGTTGTTCCAGATTCGTTGACCACAAATTGAAAGATTTACTTTTGACAAATTTTCTTTGAAGTTTAATTTAAACATGTAGCCATTTTTAAGACCCTAACCCACCATGAGGGGTGGGAGACACCAGTCTTTATCATTAAACATTCCATTCAAGTGACAAAGGAAATAAGGGTGAATAAGGGGATAGGGAAAAAGGGAATCACAGAGGGAGAAGATTAGTTGGCTTAGGAACCAAGTGTAATTATGTTATC
>CM033642.1:130277329-130293292 GCA_019512145.1 Engystomops pustulosus
TGTGAAAAACAGAGGATCGGGTAGGTGGCTCTCCAAAACAAATAAATAACAAGGAGTACATGCTAAGCAGATTGGCCCTGGCAAAAATAGGCAGCATTTCCCTTGCTTTAGGTAGCAAAGAGGAGGAGAAGGAGGAAACAATTAGGAGGAGGAGTGCATACATTATTCGGTGAGCTTCTTGCAGCAGGCTGGATAATGGTGAAATCCTGAGAATAGAGGCTTTATTCATCGTTGATAAGCGTCAAAGATGATTTAGCATTCATATGCCTGCGCAACTGGTGGTAGTTAAGCTAGTAGTGGGTGGAACCCTGCTGATCCTGGTTTTTTAGCAGCAGTTTGGCATCACGACATCCCGGTAGGTCAACTCGCGGTGCAAATGTAAACTTAAATTTTTTAGTTTTTTTTTTGTGTTTTTTTTTGTTTTTTTAACAAAAACGATGCTTCCTATTTGCTATGGCTAGTTGCTAATTACCGAAACGACAGCACACAACTGGATTTGAAGCTGTGCCTGATGGACTTTGAGTTATAAAAAGTAAATAAACGTAGAACAAAAAAATTTAAATGCAGCAGACTGTGCCTTATTCAATCAAACCCTATTACGAATTGTGTCCCGAGCTTCGGGTTGAGAGGTGGATATGTGTGTAGTATAGAGCTTAAACACAAAACGGTCGCAAGTACCTCTCCCTATCAAATTCCTCACAATATGTACTAGCGGCATCTACTAGTTGACAGCAGCCCCGCCACAAGGCAAACCAAAAAAAAAAGTAAAAAATATTACGCTATTGTAGGTAAGTAGAGCCGTTGGGGTACTCCTATGGCTATTTGTCTAGCCTACACTCGTGAAAGCACGACTGCTTTGCCAGATACTTGGTTATAAAAAGAATAAAAGTATAAAAAAATAAATCAGCAGACTGTGGCTATTCAAATCAAACCCTTAATATATTGTTCCACTTCGGGTTTGAGGTGGTATGTGTGTCACTAAGAGCTAAACACAACGTCGCAAGCGCCCTGAAATTCCTCACAATATGGTACTAGCTGTCACTACTAGTGGAGCAAGCCAGCCACAAGGACAACCAAAAAAAAAGTTTAAAATATAACCTATTGTAGCTAATAACGTTGGGGTTCCCTATGGCTATTTTCTAGCCTAACTGAAAAGCACACTGCTTTGCCAGATACTTTGAGTCATAAAAGAAAAAAAATAAAAAAAAAATAAATCAGAAGACTGTGCTATTCAAATCAAACCCCTAATAAAATGTCCCACTTCGGTTTTTTGAGGTGGATATGTGTGTCAACTAAGAGCAAACACGGAAGTCGCAAGTCTCCTCAAATTCCTCACAATTTGGTTACTAGCTGCACTACTAGTGGAGCAAAGCCCAGCCACAAGCAAACAAAAAAAGTAAAATAACACGATTGTAGGTCTAAATAAGCCGTTGGGGTTCTCCTATGGCTATTCTAGCCTCACACTGAAAGCACCACTGCTTTGCCAGATTACTTTGAGTTATAAAAAGAAATAAACGTAAAAAAAAATAAATCAGAGAGACTGTGCCTAATTTCAAAATCAAACCCTAATAAATTGTCCCACTTCGGTGTTGAGGTGGATATGTGTGTCACTTAGAGCTAAACACACAACGGTTAGCGCAAGTCTCCAGCAAATTCCTCACAATATGGTACTAGCTGCACACTAATGCCAGCAAGCCCCAGCCACAAGCAACCAAAAAAAAAGTAAAATATAACGCTTATTGTAGCCTAAGTAAGCCTTTGGGGTTCCTCCTTTATGGCTATTTTTAGCTACACTGAAAGCCACTGCTTTCGCAGATTACTTTCAGTTATAAAAAGAAATAAACGTAAAAAAAAAAGAAATCAGGAGACTGTGGCTAATTCAAATCAAACCCCTTAAAGAAATTGTCCACTTGGTGTTTGAGGGGATATGTGTGTCACTAAGCGCTACCACACGGTCGCCAGTTCTCCCTGCAAATTCTCACAATATGGTACTAGCTGCACTGCAGCCCAGCCACAAGCAAACAAAAAAAAGGTACATATATAACGTTATTGTTTTTCTAGCCCTAAGCAGGCTGTTGGGCGTTCTTGTAGAAATCACTCCTGCCTACACATTCTAATAGAACACCCTACGCTTTTCCTGACCAGCAGAGCTCTCTCCCTACGGCACTCCAGACAGAGAATGATCCGAGCAAGCGCGGGCAGGGGCTAGTCTATTCCAGGGTCACTGATCAGGCCAGCCAACCACTGCTATCGACGGTAAGGGTACCACGTCCTGCTGGGTGGAGTGCAGAGTCCCTGGACTTGTGATTGGCCTGTTTCGTTGCCGCAAAAATCACAACGGCGGGAGATGCCATTTTTTCGAGCTGGCGCAAATACTCATCCGAGAACGAGCAGTTTCTGAGTAGCTAATGTCGTAACAGCCTCAAGATCGGACAAGTGATGTTCGTCAATATCTCATTCATTACACAAAAACATTGCAACTAATTTGCTGAAAAACTGGTCCACCCCTTTAAGGTCAGGATCATCAATTTTGTCCAGTATGTTATAGATAGGGGCTTACTCCTGGGCTTAAGCGGTCCATGATTGTGTCAGTTGCGCATTGAGAAGTGCACGTTTGATCTAGTCCACAACTGCTGGTTGCAGAGAGGGGATGATCCAGGAAAAATAGTAGTGGTGGGAATTAATACTGTGGAGATACCGGCCACCACAGATCTTTAAAGCTATCAACTTCCTCCAGCCTGAATGGGATTGTTTCAAGGCCGCAATTGGAAATGTTCCATATCTGGACTAGCTATGTGCCTCAGTGAATCGGTTTGGACCCACGCTGACTTAAGATGTCAGCGCGTCGTGGTCCGGAGTCTTGCAGCAACGTCTTAGATGTCACTCAACTTTCTGCTACTCCCGCGCTAAGCGGGGGGCAGGGACCCGGGATACCCTTCTCCGCTTCTCCTATCCCTCTGTGCATCTCGCTGAATGAGCGTGATGCATGGAGGAGCTGAGCCACCGCGCCGCACGTTCCTAGACTCGGGAGGTAAAGGACCACCGGTCTATAGGGGTAATCAGACTGCTGGTATGATACATGTTCCATTGAAACAGGTGGACTTTCCCCTTAAACTGAGGTCTTAAGATGCATCAGTTACAGGGGAAAAACTTTGGTAAAAAAAAAAAAAAAAGTGAAAATGTCCCCAGGGGTTTTATGACCTCATGGGGGGGACATATCAAAGTAAAAGGCACACACACAAAATTATTAACCTGCTCCCATGCTCCGCATCAATATATCGGAGCTGAGTGCAGTGTACATGAATAAGGATCAGCATCCGCTATATTGGATCTGAGCACTACTTGCATTTGGACGACCGACCCCATCGATGACATACAGGAACCAATTATTGGTCATCTGTGAAGTCGATCAAGCCTTGGCCGTCATGCAGACTGGCCAATCCAGCAAATCTGTGACAATTTTTAGGCAGATCTTTCAGCCAATGATCTCCAACATCACCATGTTTGTGATGGTGGGTTGGAGATAGTTGTGGTAGTGATCGTCCCCTTATGTACCCCCAAAACACTCATTCCCCCCCATTGTCCATTTTCCCCTATCCCACACACGCAGTCAGAGAGTATGTGGCTGAAGAGGGGTCTAAGCGTAGGGGGATATGGGGCTTTTACTTGCCAATAGAGATCAAGAACGGCGTTAGTGAGAGTGAAGAGGGAGTCAGGAGATGTCTCCGAGTCGCTGGAAGAGTCCGGAGATGTCGAAGAGGGAGGAAGGGTTAATAGTAGGGAAGCCCTTGCCTTTTTCGGAGCTTTCACTCCCTGCAGACGAGAAGTGGAGGGAGGTGAAGCGACGGATGGTAGGAGGGAGGAGAATAGGCGGGGGTAGGAGCAAAGGGCGAGGGCTAGCGTGGACTAGAAGGGTGAGCGTGGGGGGCAGGGTTGGGGGAGCACGCAGGGCGTTGGTGGGAGTGAGCAGTTGGGCATGGAATGTGGGGTTGTGGGAGGAAGAGGATGGTGAGGAGGAGGCAAGTTGGAGTGGGCAGCGCTTTGCCAAGTGGGCTTAGGTTGTTGGGAGGAGTGGGGGTTGGTTGATGGTGAACGGAAGAATTGGGTGGACGGAGAGCGGCAGTTTGTGGGGGAGGGCATTTGGGTGTGGTAAAGGTAAGCAGGCTTATCTGGAGCGAATCGTCGTTGTGGGGGGTAGTATTGTCTGTGTAGGTGTGTGGAGGGGCAGGCATACGCGAGTTGTGTTACTATCCCCCCCCACAGTCTCTGCCAGAGAATACACTGACTGGCGGTATATATTATATTGGCCTCCCTATATCGGACGTCTGCAGTGGGGACGTTCTATTTGCGCACCTCGTTTCATAAGCGACCTTGAGGAAACCTCCCAGAGTAGTATTGCATGAAGTGCCGGGACTATGAAGGGACAAAAGAGAGATCATGATTTTTGGGGTGTGCTGTCTCCATGCAGGAAGCTGGGCACAAGAGATGACATAATGGAATTTTGCAATAACACTATTCCATGTGTTGATATCATCTTGGGGTTCCACCTGTTAAAACGACCTCACTACACCCCGAGATAAAAAAATTTCATTGGGGGTGTTCGTAAGGTCGTTCCACCAAGACCCATTCTCTTCTGGAGCCCTGCCATGTCTGCCATATTGTAGATTATTGCCCTGTAACCAGGGGAAAATCTGCGCTGATTCGATTTTTGGGGTGGTTTAGCCGTGGCATGATTGAGGAACAGACTTTGACCTTACAAGGACAATTAGAGAAATTGAGAAAATTTTACCTACAGCATTCAATTTGTGTCAGGATCTTATGGGTTAAAATGCTCATTGAAACCTAAATACATCTTTGAGAGTGCCCTTTTCGCTAAAATGGAGTACACTACTTGGGGTTTATATGTATAGTACTCAGGGGCACACCCAAACACAGTCTAGTAAAAATGGTGCTCGTAAAAGCTAGATTTGTTGCCATTCTCAGCCTTACTGGGTCCCCAGCCTGTAGACTATTGCCACTGGGGAATTGCCATACCCAAGTAAAACCACAGAATGATTTTTGGGGTTGTTTATTCCCAATGGGATGAAGTTGGGCGGGAATACATTTCTTCCTACTTGGGCACATTTACAGAAACCAAGCATTTTGACGGCAGCCCTTCATTTTATAGTAATGTTGGCCCAGACATCCCAGGGGTTAAAATATTTCATCCAACCCTTTGAGGTTCCCTTTCCCTAAATTGGGGTCAACTATTCATGGGTTTTTTTACTGGTCCTCAGGGGAACCCAACACCAATTAGTGACAAGGGTGCTCCACAGCAAATTTTGCTCCTCCCTTCTAAGCCCTGCGTGTGCCCAGCTGTCAATTTTGGCAATGTGGTCTTGCCGTACTCGGGCAACCCAACAGATGATTTTGGGGTGTTTGTATCTAAATGGATGGGTGGTACACAATATATTAGGCTACTAATGACTTTTGGAACAATATGCAATTTTTGCTCTGCACCTACTTGCATTAGATTTTGACAAGCATGTGGGGTACCGTCACGGGCCCCCGCAAATATGACATGGCACTTCAAATCCAGACAGAGAGAAAACGGCAGCCCAAAAGCAACATTTCGCTCCTTCCTTATAAGCCCTGCTCTTGGCCCAGACTGTCAAGTTTTGGAATGTGTGGTTTTCCATACATCAAGGACAACCCACAGAATGATGTTGGGGTGGTTGTCTAAAGTGGATGGGTGGTACACAATATATTAGGCACTTCTAAAATGACATTTCTGAGGGATTCAAATGCAATTTATTTTTGCTCTGCACCTTTTACTTTGCATTAAGATTTTGACCAGCATATGTTGGGGCGGTAAAATGCTTACCACACCCACATATAAATTTCTCTTGAGGGGTGTGGTTCCAAAAGGTTATTCATTCTTGAAGGTTTCTATTGCACTGGTAACTCCACAGGCCCCTCTGCGAAATGACATGGCCCTCCAAATCCAGACAGGACACATGAGAAATATGGAGCCCAAAGAAAAATTTCGCTCCTTCCTTCTCAGCCCAGCGGTTTGTCAAGTTTTGGCCACATGTGTGGTATTTCCATACTCAGGAAAAACAAAAGAATGAGTTGGCGCGGGGTTTGTTTAAAGGGGAAGGGTGGTACACAATATATGAGGCACTAAATTGACATTTTTGAGATTAAAAATGCAAATTTTTTGCTCTGCACCATTTACTTTGCATTATATTTTGATCAGCTGTTGGGGGTTAAAAAGCTCATACAGCCCTCGAGAATTTTTTTGAAGGTTTTGTGTCATTGCCAAATGGTGACATCTTTGGGATTTTCTATTGTACTCTTAATTCAGGGGCATCTTCAATTACATGTACGGTACCACAAAACATTGACAGCAAATGGGCATTCCAAAAACCCAATGCTCACGAAACTAAGACAAGGATGGGCAGACCGAAAAAAAACAAAAGCAGCGAGCAGTCTGGTATTGACTGTGGTGTACTCAGAAGAAGCAGGGGAAAAAAAATTGGGATGTAATTTACCTCAAATTCCTCTGAATGTGTCCATTCTAGGCATAATGAGAATAATTTATCAAAAATTTAAATGTCAAAATTTCCAATCCATTAGTTTGCTTAAGCGAAAGATTTAAAGGGAAAAGATTTCTGCAAATGCTGATTTGAATAGTTGAAAGGTTAGGTTCATAAAATGGTGTTACTTGTGGGGGGTATATAGCACATAAGTTTTGTAGGGCACTTACAAACTGAATTGGTCACTCTAAAAATTTTGAACTTTTCAAACTCTTTGAGCAGTTGCCTCCTAAAACTTGAAACCTTCTAAAGATCCGTTAAAAAATGGAAATGTAAAACAAATATGGAAATAAAAAGAAGGACAATGGCAAAGGTTTCACGAAAAAAAAAATGTTGGTATGACTTTTTTGTCAAAAGTAGAAACATTTGGAATTGAAAATTGTCATTTTTTTTCATTTTTTCATAAATTATTGAATTTTTTTACCCCACAAAAAAGAAATAATCCCCAAAAATGATAATTACTAAATAAACTACAATGTTATACGAGAAACAGTCTCAAAATCCCAAGGATATCTTAAAGTGTTGAAAAGTTTATTACCACAGAAAGAGAACCTGGTCAAATTAAAAAGAAAGGACTGGGCATTAAATTACAAACAGGTGCATAATTAAGGATAGTTAAAACACCATGGCTTCCTTTGTGTCGTGTGGGGGGATCTGGGGGACTCTTTCTGACACAAGACGGTATATAAGCCCCCCGGGTTATGCTGTACTAGCACCAACTGTTATAGCTTAGATAAGAAAGCTCGAATACCCAGATCACCCTTATATGTTGGATGTCTTGTCTGCCCCATTACCAGTAAACCCAAGAACCCTATTTGTTAGAAGTTTGAAGCTGCCAAAAATAGGCCAGCCTATAATAGTCAGCTCGATCATACTATGGGAAGTTGTATATTTACAGTAACCTGTGTATGACTATATGATTGAGGATGGAAGTATTCTGAAAAATACGTCACGTGTGCTTTACATGTTATCTGTACGACCTGAAAAACATTACTTAGTTCAAAGAAGTTGCTATTGTTGCTATATTGCTTCGTGTTTTTATGTAATGGAGGAAACTAAATTTTAAATATGAATGAAAATTGCAGTTATAAAAAAACTTTTTTAATACATTATCATGATTTTCCGACAGCAGAGGACGAACTATATCGTCCCGCGTGTTACAAAGGGTATATGGAGAGAGCTCACAAGGCTGAACTCACTTCATGCACAGCGGGTGTCGCTGTATAATCAGTGACACTAAAACGGTTAATGACGCGACGCGGGTCAAGTGCTAACGTATGCCAACGCACCATAACATGTGCGCGCCGCCGCGATCGGTTGCCATGAAGTTGTACTGTTTCATTGAAAACTTGTTTGAGGTTGCCAAGTGTATGATCTTCTAATAGAAATTCATCAGTAATATTGCTATATACTGCAATACAGTAGTATTGAAGTACTAGATATAGCAATCAGACTCTGCAGGGTTTTTAAAGTTACCCTGGAGGGTCGAAATAAGTGGTCAAAAAAATATGAAATGAAGTAACGTTAAAATCACACCCCTTTCCTAGAGCACATATAAAAGTAAAATTAACAGTAAAAGAATCATAAAAATGTTCAGGATCACGCGTCCCCAGAATATACGACCATCAAAATATTGATATTGATTTTCCCAACGTTTACCGGTTGTATTTTTGTAATGGAAAATAGCGCCAAAAAGTCGAAAGTGCCATTTTTTGACTTTTGAAAAAAATATAAAAAATCTATAAAGTGATCAAAAGGCAGTTACAGTCTCAAAATGATAGCATTAAAAATGTCATCAAAAGTCGCAAAAAATGGACACCACTCACAGCTCCCTACACTGAAATATGAAATTATGAAATATGAATTATTTATTAGCGCCAGAACATGCCCCCGCAAAACTGAAGATTTTTTTTTTTGTGACAGGAGGTTTAATTTTGTGTAATATATGAAAATATATTATAAAACCTATATAAATTTGGCTTCCTGTGATGGTTACTGACCCAAAAAATTAAGTTAGACATGGCCATTTGGGGCACCCCGTGTGAAATCTGTAAAATCCAAAGCTCACCAAAATATGGAAAAATGCGTTTGATTCATCATTTTCACTGCATTTAGAATTTTGTGTGCATTAGAAAGCTGCAAACATTACCATATTAGACGGTGGAGGGTTGGTCATCTGAATGGGGCCCAACGACTGCCACAGCATTTTATGTGACAATGTTCCAACCAAATAACATCGTTATATGGAGCAGTGCTTAGCCAATTGAAGACATTTTGGTCCATGTCGGCTGTATAATCTATGGGATGGCCGAAATTCTTTAGGGCTCTGATTGGTATATAAACACTAGCTACCAAAAAACAAAAACCCAAGAAGCCAACCACAACAATGCAGAAAACCACCCAACACACATTTAATAATCCCTCACACCCTACTATCCCTACTATTATGGAGATGGAGAACAGGGAGGATTAACAGGGGTTTATTAGAGAGAGGTGACAAGAGAGAATAGGGGATCAAAAACAGGAAAATAGGGCGAAAAGGGAAATGGGAAGGGACATTAAAGGTACTCGCCAACTGCCGACAAGGTGGTTATGGTTGTCTTCTGTGTGGTGATCCCCTGGATAGATAGGAGATTACTTCTTGCTTATCCTCAACTCCCGTCCCCGTATAAGTCTCTTCATTGTATCTTCCCCCAGAGGGTGGACAAAACAGATGTTTAACTTTCATATCCCTGTAACCCAAAACAGGGATGTGTATTATTAGCCAATTAACGCCTCCCTCAGGTGGGAATAACAAACGAACCTGGATTCATCCTGGCATAGAATGTGAAGTAATCTTAAAATACACTGTCCCTGGGCAGTGGAATGACTTTCCATAATAAAAAATAAGGGGGTTTAAATCCTCTTGCCCAAAGATACAGATTTATGAAATTGCCCTCAGCACATTCACATAGATTACTTTGTTCAACTGTAACTATATTAGTAATCGAAGCTTGGGTAAACTGTAGGTTAGTTTTTTAAATTTTCAATCATACAAAAAACACTGTTTTTTTAAATGGATCTTTATTGAGTGAGTGCTTTTATTAACTCATATAGGTTTCATAATAGAGATGAGCGAGACACTAAAATTGCTGGGTACTCGTTTTCGAGACGAACGTGGCCAAGCACCTGGGAACCTCAGGAAAAGGTGGAAACACCACGGAAAGGGACCGGGAAAACAGCGGTGGAGCAGGCATGGATGCATCTGAGGCTGCTTAATAGCACCATTATGACCAAAACTATGGGCAAACAGCATGGCAATGAAGAGTGAACCTGAATGAGGCTAGATAGCATCTAAAAATCCATCCAATAATGACCATGACACGAGGCGGGAGATGAAAAGAGGATCAAGAGCCTTAGTGCGGATAGCAAGAGGCACAGGCTCAGAAGATATAGAGAGTGTCTTGGAAACATACCCCAAATGGACTCAGGCTTAAAACCAATGGGTGGCAGCAGAGAGGAAACAAAGGAGGTGCGCAAGAAGCGCTCAAATAATATCGGTAAATGATAAAGTTCGCCAGGATTATTTTGTGGGATTACACAGCAGCCGGTGGCGACCAAAGTAACAAGTTTGATGTGGAAGGCCAGAAAACAACCCAATAATCTGCCTATGCCACAGCTCGTTGATTAAGGGGACCATGTATGGATGGCAGTGAAAGCCTAGTAGTGATTAAAGGTGGGCTGCAGTTAAAACATGTTAGTTGGATCTTGGGATGGAGACTGCCCGCGCTCCGCCTGCCCAGCGAGCTTTCGCCATATCCAGCCCTGTCCTCGCCGGTGACCTGTAGGCCCCAAAACACAGCACTGTTCTATGGAACCTTTTGTATAGATCAAAGTTATAGTCGATTTCTTAAGTGTTGGTATATGTGCGGGTCTCGAGGGGAATGTAAACAGCTGCGCAGAGCGCCTGAAAAATATGCTTTTTAAAGATCAAAAGTTTGCCAGTAATTTTGTGTGGATTACACAGTCAGGGTGGCGAAAAGTTACAAGTTATGCTGGCATGCAATGTGAAACAACCCAAAATTCCTGCACTGAACACAGCTCGTTTGATAAGGGGACGATGTATGGAGGCCAGTGAACTAGTAGTGATTAAAAGGTGCTGCAGTTAAAACGTATGTTGAGTTTTGGATCTGTGGGATGGAGCTGGGCGATCGCCGCCACTGCGAGTGCCTATCAGCTCCTGTATCCAGGCTACTCCCCAACAGAACTTCTAAGAACCTTGTATAGGATCAAGTTGTAGAGGTTCTTATAAGTTTGGGTTCGTTAGCGCGGTGAGGGGAATGTAAACAGATGCGCAAGTAAGCGCATTGAAAATAATATGGTAAATATAAAAGTTTGCCAGTATATTTTGTGATAACACAGCAGGTGTGGCGGACAAAAGTTAACAATTATGTGGAAGCCAATGAAACAAAACGCCAAAAATGCTGCCATGACACAGCTTCGTTTGATGGAAGGGGACCATGTATGAGGCAGCTATATGGATACATTTTGGAGAGCAGCTATGCGGAGAGTGAATCACGTGGGTGGTTGTACAAGGTGAAACGGTCGTGACAATGGAGCTACAAGTGGTGAGGGCACGATAAAACGAGTGTGAAGGCTGCTTATGGAGACAATTTAATTTGGATAGGCCTGTATGGGCGCATCCAAAAATTTTCAAACAAGAGGCAGCAGGGAGCTGGTCCTCCGAAAAATTAATAGATGAGTGCCGTGTATGTGGCCTAGCCCAAAAAAGTTTTCAAACCCGAAGAGAGCAGGTAGGTGGTCCTCCAGAAAATTACAATAGATTGATCGCCTGTATGTGGCACTCCAAAAAATTGTTAAAGACAGAGGCAGGTAGCTGGTCCTCCAACAAAGATTAAATAAAATGAGTGCCTGTATGTGGCAGTCCAAAAAAAGTTTTCAAACCAGAGGAGCAGGTAGCTGGTCCTCCAGAAATTACATAGATTGAGTGCCTGTATGTGGCGTCCAAAAGGTTTTTCAAAGCAGAGGAGCAGGTAAGCTGGTCCTCCAAAAGATTAATAAATTGAGTTTGCCGTATGTGGCAGTCCAAAAAGTTTTCAAACCAGAGGAGCAGGTAGCTGGTCCTCCAGAAAAAATTACTAGATTGAGTGCCGTATGTGGCCACTCCCAAAAAAAATGTTTAAAACAGAGGGACAGGGTAGTGGCCCTCCAGAAAAATAAATACATAGATACTATAGCCCAGAGCAGTTGGCCCTGGCAAAAAAATAGCCAGTTTCCTAGCTTTAGGTACCAAAGAGAGGAGAAGGAGGGAACAATGAGGGAGGAGGAGTTGCATACATTATTAGGTTCAGCTTCGTTCACCTGGTGGAGAATGGAAATGTGGAGAGAAATCCAGGCTTTATTCATCTTGATACGCGTCAGCCTGTCAGCGCTGTCAGTCGACAGGCGTGTACGCTATCGGTGATGATGCCACAGCTGCACTGAAAACCCGCGCGGACAAGACGCTAGCGGCAGCAGGGCAGGCAAGAACCCTCCAAAAGGCAAGCGCCAGTTCGTGCACATGGTCCCAGCTTGAAAACCCGTAGTTGTAGGGAGCGGTTTTGTGATTCATTTAGGACGATTGCTTATGGTCAGCTAACGTACTCCTCACCATTCTTTCTGTAAAGATCAGCCTTACTCTGCCGAGACGGGGACAGGGTGACAGGTCTTGCTGGGGGGGGTGACATAAAGCTGGCAAAACAAAAGCCTTGTATGTGTAAAGCGTACCCTGCAGTGCTGGACAAGCTGCCTGCTCGCCTACTCTCCCCCTCGCTACTTGTCACGCAGGAACACGCACACTAGGCCGCTAGCGCTCTGTCAGAAGGGAAATACTGTTTCAGCTTGTGCACCAGGGCCTGCGGTATTCATGCATTCTCACACTCCTTTCCTCTCCAGGGATGAGAGTGGAAAGATTTTGGCTTGATACCGTGGGTCCAGGATTGAGTGAAACCAGAAACGGTTGCTTGGAATAAATTGCTTTGAACGCGAGGGCACGGGATATGCAGCCTAGCATGAAATCTGCCATAGCGCCAGTAGTAACAACGCTAAGAATTCACTCCCCTAAATGGCCTGACTGTCCATTTCCTACTCTTCCACTCCTCCAACTCCTATTCTTCTGCCCATACACGATCAACAGTGAAGGACTCAACAATGGTCCCTCTTGTTGTCTCGCCAACATTTATCATCCTCTTCCTCTCATCCTCTCCACCTCCACCTTCCACCTCCTCAGATAGCGATGAGGAAACAACTAAGGGTGCTTGGATATAAACAAGGGAATTTCTTCCCCCCATCTCTTGTGAGGAGCGCAAAGCTTCGACTCATGCTGACCAGAGAGTTTTCAACAGGCCAAGCAGCGGGTGGTTGAGGCTGATGATGGCGGGCATCACCACTGCCCATCTGTGTGACTCCTCAAAGGTACTCAGAACCGGACAGATATCAGACATCCACGTTCACTCCTCATTGTAGACTTGAGAAGCGACGGACCTGATCCAGTTAATGTGGAAGTTGACATCTGCAATACACATCGCTATGCGCTGCTGGTTAAACTCTGGATTACAGGTTTAATGTTGAATTCCACCTGTGGGCACGTCCACACAACAGTCGGGTGACAGCGGGCAGTTGGAGGCGGCACTGCCGCTGCCCTGAGAGTGGCAGCATCTGTGCTGCCACTTCTGAAATGCGCACAGATGCGGTCGGCACCTTTCGTGGAAATAAGACAGATTGGGTATGTCTTGAGGAAAAGAAACGCTGAACTATGAGATTTAACACATGGGCCAGGCCATGGCAATGTTCAGGCTGCAGAGTTGCAGAGTGCCACCAGGTTAGGCACGTTGTCATACAACCAACCATGCCTGGCCTTCAGGATTCAAGCGGTTTGCCAGCCACAGTCAGTCCTGAGCCGTTGATGCCCTGTAATAACTCTTGGGCGGGTGGCTTTTATAGCCTCGGCTCAGCCCAGTTTGAGCACCGGCCTGCTGTCGGCTTAGCGCTGGCATGCTGCTGTGCCTAGAGATACCGACTGAGGCGCAATGCCCACGGATGGTAATTCAGAGTGAGGATTTCTCTTTTCTTGGGGGAGTATGGGCATTAAAGAAGTGTAGTACTGTTCTTATAAGTTTTGGTTATGGCGGGTGAGGGTAATGTAACCAGATGCGCAAGAAGCGCTGAAATAATATCGGTAAATGATAAAAGTTTGCCAGTATATTTTGTGGATAACACAGCAGGGTGACGACAAAGTTAACAAGTTTGATGTGGAAGCCATGAAAACAACACAAAATTCTGCCTTACACAGCTCGTTTGCTAAGGGGACGATGTATGGAGGCAGCTATATGGACGACTTTGGGAGGCAGCTATGGAGATGATGTGTGGAGGTAGCAATGGAGACAATTAAATTTGGATAGTGCCTGTATGTGGCAGTCCAAAAAAGTTTTCAAACCAGAGGAGCAGGTAGGTGGTCCACCAGAAAAATTAAAGAAATTGAGTGCCTGTATGTGGCAGTCCAAAAAAGTTTTCAAACCAGAGGACCGGGTGGGTGGCCCTCCAGAAAAATTAAAAACATAGAGTACTATACCTAGAGCCAGTTGGCCCTGGCAAAAAATAGCCAGTTTCCTCTGCTTTAGTGTACAAAGAGGAGTAGAAGGAGGAAAATGAGGAGGAGTAGTGCATACATTATTCAGGTTGAGCTTCTTTAACCTGGTGGAAAATGGAAATCCTGAGAAATCCAGGCTTTATTCATCTTGATAAGCGTCAGCATGTCAGCACTGTCAGTCGACAGGCGTGTATGCTTATCGGTGATGATGCCACCAGCTGCACTGAAAACCCGCTCAGACAACACGCTAGCGGCAAGGCAGGCAAGAATCTCCAACGCGTACAGCGCCAGTTCGTGCCACATGTCCAGCTTTGAAACCCACTAGTTGTAGGGAGCTGTGTGATCATTTAGGACGATGGTATGGTCAGCTACGTACTCCCTCACCATCTTTCTGTAAAGATCAGCCCTACTCTGCCGAGACTGGGGACAGGTGACAGTGTCTTGCTGGGGTGACATAAAACTGGCAAAGGCCTTGTAAAGCGTACCCCTGTCAGTGTTGGACAAGCTGCCTGCTCGCCTACTCTCCCTCACTACTTGTTCCACAGAAGTACGCCCTCTGCCGCTAGCGCTGTCAGAATGGAAATGCTGTTTCAGCTTGTGCACCAGGGCCTGCTGGTATTCATGCATTCTCACACTCCTTTCCTCTCCAGGGATGAGAGTGGAAAGATTTTGCTTGTACCGTGGGTCCAGGAGAGTGAATACCCAGTAATCGGTGCTGGAATAAATTCTCCATGAACGCGAGGGTCACGGGATAGGCAGCCAAGCATGAAATCTGCCATATGCGCCAGAGTCCCAATGCGCAAGAATTCCTCATCAGCAGGTGGTGTCTAACCCCGCCCAGGACCACGGCCTCTGAACCCTGCAGTAGTTGGTCGCCCACGCCCTCGTCCTCTACCCCTAGCCCTCGGGTTAAATATTTTCAAAATGAAAGTGTAAACTGTAAGTGTGTTTTTTTTTTTCAAAACAAAACAATGCTATCCTATTGCTATGGCTAGTTTCTAACCTACACTGACAGCACACAACTGGATTTTGTGCTGTGCCTGATGACTTTGAGTTATAAAAAAAAATAAACGTAAAAAAATTAAAAATCAGCAGACTGTGCCTAATTCAAATCAAACCCCTAATAAATTGTCCCACTTCGGTGTTTGAGGTGGATATGTGTGTCACTAAGAGCTAACCACAACGGTCGCAAGTCTCCCTGCAAATTCCTCACAATATGGTACTAGCTGCACAAGCAAACAAAAAAAAAATAAAATATAACGCTATTGTAGCCCTAACAAGGGCTGTTGGGTTCTTGTAGAATCACTCCTGCCTAACAGTAAGCTGATATTACACCCTAACGCTTTCCCTGACGCTCTCCCTAGCGGCATCCAGACAGAGAATGATGCGAGCAGCGTGGGCAGGGGCTAGTCTATTCCAGGGTCACCTGATCAGGCCAGCCAACCACTGCTATCGACGTGTAAGGGTACCACGTCATGCTGGGTGGAGTGCAGAGTCTCCTGGCTTGTGATTGGCTCTGTTTCTGGCCGCCAAAAATCAAAACGGCGGGAGATGCAATTCTCTCGAGCGGGCGAAATACTCGTCCTAGCATCGAGCAGTTTCGAGTACGCTAATGCTCGAACGAACATCAAGCTTGGACGATTGTATTCGCTCATCTCTATTTATTATATTTTATGGGGTATGGAGTAGGCTCTGTTATCTTTCTGATTAGTCCAACTCTCTCAGCAACTCTTGCTACACGCATTGATCTGAAGAAGG